>VZRR01010014.1:2776389-2792769 GCA_013398015.1 Oreocharis arfaki | reverse complement strand
TCGCCACAGGAGCCATGCCCGCGGCAGCGCGCCCGTGGGGCAGCGAGGCGCCCCCGCGCATCCACGCGCGCGGATCCAGAGGCTCGCCCGGCCTCCCGCGTCTGGAAGGGCGGCGGCGGCNCGGAGCGGCGGGCACATGACAGCGCCCCGCCCGCCGGGGGCGGCAGCGGAGCACGGCCCTCCGCCCCGCCCGCGCGGCTACGGCAAAGCGCAGCAGCTTCCACGAAAGGCAATTTCCGCACCGGGGAGTCTGAAATAAAATCGCCTCTCTTTGGCAACACTGAGAGAAAACCCGTGGCACCAGTTTTCAATGTGGCAGTACTGGGATTTTTAATTACTCCGTGTCCTGCGGAGATTTTAGGCAAGCTGTGTGGCAATGAAAGGTGCCAGGCGCGGCCTTGAGGATTTTTCTCCATCTTGCGGCTTAGGAGTGCAGGAAGCGGGCAACTGGGGAGACAGACTAATGAGAAACACAGGGCATGACATGTATCCATCTATAAGCGCCCTGCCTTCTAATTCTTATTTAAATGGTTTCTCTTCCATAGAATTGTAGAATGGTTTGCGTTGGAAGGGACCTTAAAGATCATCTACTTCCAAGCCCCCTACTGCGGGCAGGGCCACCTTCCACTAGACCACGATGTTGTAATACCAAGTACAAACCAGCAGCCAAATTAGGTGCATACCGTCATTTTAGCATGAGCATTATCGTTTTACTGGGAGCAAATGAATGCTTCATGAGTGTGTACACCAGCAACAGCTGGTGGAAGCACCATGAAATACTCCTCAAAACCTTCCAGGCTGCTGTGTTTCAGCTTGTCTCATGTGCTCTGTGCAGTGCCTAAGACGTTGCATGATTTTAGCCACACAGAAAAGAAGTGATGCAGTCTTTAACATCATGACTTAAGTGCCTGTGCAATTAGCTCTCTTACAAAACAAAGTGGGGGTGGCAAGAAAAAGAAGGGAAGTCCTTGGCAGAAGGTTGACTGGAAAGCTGCATGGAACTGCAAAAATTAATAAACAGGAAAGGATAAAACATGTACTGTGGTGTGGGAAAGCCTTGGGAGGAGGGAATGCAGTAGTGTTGGAAGGAGCCAACTCAGAGCAGAAGCTGGGAATTGCATGGAGCTTTAGAGACAAAGGCAGAAAAACATTAAGCGCTGGTGAAAGAAGATACAGAACCAATCTGTGGATTTAGAAACTGAGGAAAATTACAGTGTAACAGGATAGACCTTGAGATTTTCATGGGAGTGTTCTTTAAAAACAGGAGATCAGGCAGTTTCTATAGGGTCTGGAAAATATTTTCAGTTGAAAACAAACCCATGTAAGACAATAACCCGGTGTTTACTTCCAGATATCTGAATATACTATTATGGGCTATGGTAAGAAAGAGTCTGATGAAGTTGGTCCTGTTCTTTTCTGAACATCTGCAACCCCTTTTGCTCATCTTTTATATCTGGGGCAGACAGCTTTTAGGGACTTTACTATCTTTGTCTAGATGCTTTATCATCTTTAGTACACTTTTAACTGGAGAAAATAAACAATGACTTTGGAAAATGAAAAACTCTTTCCAATGCTCTGAAGACATAATGACACCATTGTGACATGATGCAGTGTAGTTTTATTGAAGCCTCTGTGCTTCTGGTGTAGTTCTTTCACTGGTAAAGAAATCCTCAGTTTATGAAAGTTATCTTCCAGCACCAGTCACTTTCTCTAACTATGGCTATTCTACTGTGTTCTTATCACAATGCCTTGCCTCCAGGGCCCACACCAGTACCTTAGGCCCTTCATTTAGTTATCTAGGTTTCTTCTGCCAGTTTTCAAAAAGCTAGAAGGAAAAAGCTTCTTAAGATGTTTAATTAACTTGCTAACTGTACTGACAGCTGGTGTCACTGATATTTAGCACTTATGTCCACCCTTCTGCTCTCTCATACTCATCTATCCAGTACTGTATTACCACTCCCCAGATCTGTTCCTTCCCCCTTAAGTAGAGGCTGCCCAAATTACTTTCCCCTTTTCATCTCTGTTGCAGTTAAATTAAAGCTCCTTGTGCTAACACTACTGTCAGGATGTACTATCTTCAAGATGACTCCATGAATACCACCATTGGGAAAATATCCAAATAGACTCCTTATAAACAGTTAAACACACATGCTGATCTTCACTGTTTTACCTCTGATTTCATTTTCTTGGGACCAGATTTCCAGTGAATTCCCCAGATCCCCGTTTCTGTGCTATCTCAGAACACCTTTTCTCAAGACTCTAATGCATCATTAGTCCCAACATACAGGGCAACCCCATTGCTACTAAAACACCCTTATTCTCTGCAAGGCTGCCAATCCCTTGCCAATTCTAGTACTTCCTCTCCTACTTGGGACAGTCTTGTTTCATTTGTTCTGCCACTGTTTTTACTTCACTTACTCATAGCTCTGTGACACATGTGCCTCTCAGTTCCATTTTTCCCTTACTATCACTTATAGCTAATACACTGTATTTTCCTATTTACACTATCATGAAATGAAAAATTCCCTTTCAGGGATAATTCTCAGGCTCTTATTCTGCTGCTGAGCGGTCCTTTCACCACTCTTCCCCACCAGAGCAGAGATTTCTGCTTCCAGGTGTTTGAGTAACCATTTTTGTGGGTTCTACCAGACAAGTTTTTATTCAAACAATATATTCTTGAAAGAAAAACAGGTGCTGTAGTATCAATCTACTTCCACCATCAGCCTGCACTTCAAATGTACTTCAGATTCACAGTGATTGTGGATCAATGACAGCTGCAATGAACTTCCAATAAATAGTTACTCTGGCCCACAGCCTGCTCCTTGCAGTGCTGTCTTTTTCTCAGTGTTTCTGGGAGTAGTTTTAGCAGCAGGCCACTTCCAGGACTGTGACATTCCGATGGTTTTTGTACATCAGTCACTTACATTTCTGGGGAGGGACATGTAGTGTGGTACCTACAACAACAAATAGTTAATGAGCCCTAATCCCCTAGTCCTAGACCAAACTAAGGAGCTTTGGAGGAAAATTAATGACTTCTTTTCTCCCTCTCTTCCATTGCAAACCTCACAGCTATGCTGCATTTTTATCCAAGAATTCCTGACTCTGGCCAGGAACACTTGCGAACAATCATCTGTTTATTTCTAGATTTTGTCCTAAAGACAACTAAAAGCCAGGGAGCTTTCTCTCTGGACTAAATCAGTGTACAGTCTGTCTCCCAGGGCTTAAGCTATTTGCCACATAACTTATCATTTCTAATGGATATACCTTTAATTTTTCCTGGGGACATTCTCTTAATACAAGCCAAATATTCACAAGTGATACAGTTAATAGGATTTTATAACTAGGTTATTAATTTTAATATAACTCTGAAGAGACTTAAAAAATGCCTTAAATAAAAAACAATTATAAAATATTTAACTCATTTTCAATTTGATGCTGCCACCAAAGTTGCAGAAGAAAATGGACCAGCTGGACGTCACTTGCAGTATCTATCTGCCTTCACTTTAGCTCTCCTGTATGGGAAGAGTGAATGAAACAAGATTTAGATTAAGACCAAATACAATTACACCTGGGTGTTTATCTGCCTCAAAGTGTTAAGAATGCATTGAAAGCCATTTTTCTTAAACTTTACTTCAAAGCACATAAAAAGGCCTAACAACACTTTGGATTTGTTAATTAACTTTGTTTTCCTACGGAGATAGAACTGCAGTGTCTAGAGTTAACCTCGACTTTCCCTTCAAATCATAATGATTGCACTTAGTCTCCCCTGAGAAATGGAATTCAGATTCAGTGTGATCTGAAGCTGACCACCTGTGAGAGCCCAGGAGTGTTCTAACATCACTTGCAATTATCAGAAAGTTTTCTGCATTCCACCCACTGAATTAATGCAAATATTTATACTATATACTGACATAAAAGGCTTTAAAAATTCAAGACTGTTCCTTTAGTCTCATTTCAGGGGAAAAAAAAATTATTCCCACTAAATAACATGAAGACTGTCCTTCATAAATGCAACTTCCCTTTAAAATGCAACTTCTGCCTCTCCAAAATGTTCTGGTACCATAGGTACTGAAAAATATTAGAAATTAGCTCAATTTTTGTGATTAAAAAGATCAATCCTTCAACAACTCTCTACTAAACAAACTGAACAACCTAGTTAAAGATTTCCAAAAGGACTAATTTACAGGTAAATTCAAACCTGCAAACTTCAGCTAAAGAAGTGAAAATCGAGGTTGAAAAAAAAAAACCCAAATGGTGGCAGCCCCCAGGACTCAGGCACAACACTCACCAGCGGAAAAATGCTTAGGAACCTATCCCCCTGTAATGTAGCCCTCTCTTGCACCTCAGGTTTACTGTAATTCCATCTCCCAGTAGTTTTTTAATCAATACAATATTTTTAAGTACCTGTCAAGGAGCATTTCATGGAAAGTGCCTTCTTTCCTGGCTTTTCTAAGGGCTTTTGTATCTTCTTTGCTTATTTTAAGCTTTTTGTCTTGAAAACTTTGGAATTTCTTCCTGTAAGGGGGAAGAAAAAAAAGTAAAGAACTGAAATTTCTTTAAAATTTTGCTTTTCAACACAACAACAGCTGTGGTAAGAATCTTAGCTCCTATTAAAGCAGCAGATAACTGACCTAATAAAATCCAGCAAACCATCCCAGTACTAAGGTTGCACTAAGGCTTCTGTAGGTGAAAACCATTCAGGTTTTATTTTTTTGGCAGTTTAAGTAGGAATGACCCCCTTTGTGACTAGCACGAAGTGGTTACAAATTCTAAAGAGCCCTTTCTTCAACTACTAGTGTAAGAAATCAGGGAGCACAAGTGTACTGGATGTATTTGCAAGGTGCTGACAGTATGGAAGCTGCAGGAGTTTTCTCTGTGAGAAGCAGGCAGGGGCTGCCCTGTGCTGGACAGAGGGACACAGACAAATCCATCATCAAAGCTGGTGGCACCTCTATGAAAACCTATTTAAGAAAAGGCAAAATGCCACACAGGCAGAGAAGGTAAAAAGCCCAAAAAGTGCAAAATGGCAGTGTGAACATCAAGCATAGAAAAAGAGAGGAAGGAGAGGCTTTAGACACTGAAGCAGGTATTACCTTCCAGCCCATGAATGAGACCATACCAGAGCAGTGGGAATGTGAGAAAGGAAAGGAACGGCTGAAAGAAACCACTGTGTATTGACCCATAGCTCATCCAGCTTGGAGGAGCAGGTAGTGCTGGAGTGAAGCTGAGCTTGGGAGATGGGAGAAGGAAAGGTGGTGCTTTTAATTTTTGTCTCTCAGTACCTAAATCCATTTAAAAGTAAATAAATTTAATTATTTTTTCACAGTTAACCCTGGGGCAGTATCTGGCACAGAATCTCTCCTTTATCTCAACTGATGAGCTTTCTCATTCTCTTTTCCTCCCTTGTCCTGCTGAGAAAAAGTGAGAGAAAGGCTGGATGGGAATTTGGCCCTTCCACTAAAGATGGCCCTAATTAGAAGTGAAAAAAGGTACTTGAGTCTGTTACCAGCTCTAAAGTACGTACACATAATTGATTTCACACTGTTTAACATTTCCTTTGTCTTCTTGTGGAACTTCATCTTTCTTCTTTGCTTCTCTTTCAGCACAAGTACGGATCTAACAATTGAAAGAAAAAAAAAACCAACCAAAACACAATAGAAAACACCTGTTTTTTAAAAAACACAAGTTAGAGGTTAAAGATGACTGCATATCCTTCATAACAAAATGAGAGTCACAGTGACTTTTCAAGTTCCCAGTTTTCAAACTGGTTAACCAGAGACAACTGCAATAAAAGTAAGAGCTGCCCAAAATATGGGAAATGTTAACCCTTGATACTATGGTAAGACATAAGTACCTTCATTTCAAAAGAGCACTATTACAGTTCTTAATTTTGGCAGGGACAACTCAGAGATTGACTTAAAAATATTATTGTTCTGACTACTTAGACACCTCTCTCTATTTGGAGAGACACATATATTTTCCATATTCAGATAAAGTCAAGATAGTCTTTTTAGACTCTCTTAAAAGATCTCCCCTTCTGCATCATTCTGGTAAACCCTTCTCTGTCCCTCATTTGGTCATAATTCCTCTCTTCTGTCCCAAGCTGTTTAGAACTACCGGGAAGATCACACAAACTCTTTTCACCTCCTGAGTGATAAAGTGTCTTCTTATCTCTACAGGAAGTACTGAGAATTTAGGCAGCCCTGGAACTCATTTACCTTTCTTGTGGGCATATCACTTGACAGTTTAAAGGAAGCAATTATAACTGTATTTACAGGAAATCATGGCACACAGACATCTGACTGATTGAGTATTTCTGCCAATCCTGTATTAATTGTAGAAGTTATAGATTACCTTTATCATTTCTTCTTCCCCTGCAGTTTTGCTTTTGGCTTCTATGTCGCCCTCTTCATTACATCTAATAAAACGGCTGTTTGCTGCTAGTAATGCCATTTTCCTCTGCAGAAATAATATCACAATTTATTTTAAGTATAATGAGCTTGTATATAATCCTTGATTTATAACATTTATCCTCTACAATACACAAAAAGTCTCTGTAAATGTGTTTAATTCTTTTATGTATGGATAATTCAATAGCTAGCCAGCAGACTTGCTGGCTCCTTCATTTTTAAGATGCTTATAGCTGCCAAAATGCAGCTATTGAAGTATTTTAAAAACTTTCAATTACAGTAAATGCATTGCAGTTGGAAAATCATAAGTTACAATATGAAAGAGATTGCAAAATGCTTTTACTTCATAGACAAAAACCATCTACACAGATTAATTCAAAATACAGTCAAACACTGGCAACATCAAATAAACTATTCCAAACAGCTTACATCTTGGAAGACAGGTTCCCATTGCTCTCTTGATCCTATAGCATCGGAGCGTCCAACAACAAGTCCGTCTGAATTTATACCAAGATATTTGCCATAACCAGACTTGAGAGCAATCCTCAAAGAGGAAATGCAGGAAAACAAAAAAATGTTTTTAACTCACGCAACCCACAATATCCAACACATCACAAACACATTTAGTAGTAGACAATGTATTTCAAAAGCATATTAAAATGCCTTCTCACAAAATCCAAAGACAACAAGTATCAAAACTTGAAACATTACACTAATTACCTTGTATCAGACAACTTTACTGCTGTAAACTGTTCAGGAGGACTAGGGCCTTCATCATCTGAGGAATGAATTTTCCATGAGTTAACTACTAAGTATAAATGTATAATATAAGTATAAATGTAAAATATTTTAGCCTAGTAATACTGCAGTACCAAAAAGAATTAAACATTGACCATTGCTAAATACTACGGAAAGTATTTATTTCTTTAAAAATTCCTTTTTGAGCATTCACTTTTAGAAAGGCAATGCAGGTGCTCATTTATGTTCATATATTTAGAATGCTTAAAACAAGACACAAAATAAAGATGATCCTTGTGTAAAGAAAGTTATAGTAGAGAACATTTCGCAATTCTCCTGGTGGCTTTGAAAACGTTAATCTCCTCGTAATGTTATTTCTTTCATAACAAAATGTGATTATGGTTCACCTATGGTAACCCAAATCAGTATTCTAAAAGCTACTAGCTTCTCCATCCCCAAAACAAGAGAATATGGCCAGTGTTGCTTTGATCTGCCCTGAAGATGAAACACACACACTGTTCTGGAACACTCTGTGTCAGAGTCACGGCTCTCAAATTCAAAGAACAAGCTAATTATCCCAGCACATTAGCAGTCCTCTTGTGCAGTGACAAAACAAGTATATTACGACAGGGATATAGCAATAAGTGTTAAAACTCATCTACCTTGAATTTCACTCTTTAAGTGACACTATAAACATTTTATAGGTTTTAATAAAAATTATACTGCTTTTTATCCAGCAAGTGGTATGGCCTTTAACAGGTAATCATCTTCAATGCAGTTCAATTTATTGCACACATAAGCCAGCATGAAACTAGATGAGTGAAACTGATTGGTAGTCATCAGGTTTAAGTTACCTGCATGCTTCAGCTAGAATTATTGCATTTTTTGTACTAAACTGGTTTTAGCTGTAACACTGCTTGCCTTGAAGTGATGCTAGTTCTATGCTTTCAGGCATTTCATTATTAAAACTTTATTACTTTCAAATTTCCTGGAACAAACCTTTATGTGGTGCTCCAAGTGTAAACAAGCCATTGTCGAGGGCATGGATGTAAGCTCCTTTATCCATTTCTATAGCTATAGTTCCTGTAATTTCACCAAAATTACTGACAGCCCACCAGTTTCCTGTAATACAAAACCATGACAGTTTATTAACAGAGTAATCACAACTTCTGATTACAGTACCTCAAGACATTATATTTCCGTATCTTCTCTGAAATTTTAAATGCTAGAGATAAAACTGTTATCTCACAATCTTTGTGCATTATTTTATACTCCAGAGCAAATTCAATGGTTTTGCTGCTACAGCTTCAGGAAGTCCTGCTCTTCTACCTGCTGTCATCCCTAGCTGCAAGATTCTGTGCTGTATCCCTTCTTCGTGTTAGTCCACAGACCAAGCTGATTCATTCAGCTGATGCAGCAAAGAGACACCTTGCAAAGAAAGTATTTTTTCCCTCTGGATCAGTCTCCTGCAGTTTTGGGGTCATACCCATTTATTAGATCCTCCAGCACAACAGAAACAGAGATACTATTTCATCCCGCTGTTAAACACGTGGGCTGTAATCCTTAGACCTGTTGTTAAAACTAGTCTGGGTTTGAACATCTGACTCTTACAGAATACTACCAAAGCTAAGGTAGCCCTTCCCATGTGCACAACTTAGAATTATGACTTTTACCTTTTTTAAACAGTAAAATTTTCTTCTTGAATACTCTTAGAAATATTTCCTACCTGATTAAGATAATAATACTTCTATTTTATTACTTATAATAGAGTAATGGGCATCTCAACCCATCCCACTGGTGTCACAATAGTTTTCCATCTGGAAACTAGGAAGATGCCAATATACAAACAGCATGTTGTGAGAAATAGTTACACACTCTACAGTGGTTACACTTGCTTTACAAAGTCCTACAACGACCTCTTAGCTTCCGCCGTATCCCCTACGGTTTCCACACTGTCACATAACTCCTAGAAAGCAGCTCACCGACAATATCGAGCTGCTCTGCCGCATCCTCTTCCCTTTTCCTTTTCTTCTCCTTGTGTTTCTTCTTGCTGCAAGGGGAGATGCAAAGAAGTGAGAACGAGCCGCCGACCCGGCGCCTGCCCCGCTCTCTCTCCGTCTGGCACGGCCTCACGCCCAGGCCCGCGGGAGCGGGTCACTGACCCCGGCCGGGAGCCAGCGGCTGCCAGCCCGACCCCCTGCCCTGCCGGCGAGCCCGGGGGTGGCCCCGGTCGGGGGGAAGGGCCGGCCCGGCCTCACCCCCGCCCAGCCTCCTACACCTGCCCTGCCCGCGAGCCCGGGGGTGGCCCCGGTCGGGGGGAAGGGCCGGCCCGGCCTCACCCCCGCCCTACCTCCTACCCCGGCCCGGCCTCACCCCCGCCCCGCCGGCGGTCCCCGCTCCTGCGGCTGCCGTAGCGCGGGGCAGGGGCGGCACGGTGGGCAGCCCGCTCCTCACCTCTTCTCTTTCGATCCTTTGAGGACGAGCTTGGTGGATTTTACGCAGGAATACTCCGCCATGTCCGGGCACGGGAAGGGCGGGCGCACGGAGCCGGCTCCGCCCCTCGGCCGGGCGGAAGCCCTGAAGCCGCGGCCCTTCCTCCGCCCGGCTGTGGGCGGGGAGCAGCGGCACCGTGCCTCAGTCGTCTCGCGTGGAGAGTGCTGCACACGGAATTTGAGAGGGGAAATAAAACAAGAGTTTAAAATTACATTTATAAGAGTTTGTCCGTGGGCACCTTCCCCCTCTAAGTCTGGCTTGGCTCCCTGAGCACAAATGCCTGCGCTTTGCAGGACTGCACGTAAAGAGCTCTAAGGAATGAATTACAGCATCTTCTACAGCCCGTGTGTGCATTGTAAAACACATGTCCTGGCTATCAGCAGAACCCTCATGCGCAAGGGCAGTAAGGCAAAAGGTAGCATACCTCGCTTTCGGCAGAATCATACAGAAGTTGGGCACATTAATGTGCTCATAAAGTGTTGTAACAAACCCCCCAGACAAACAGCTGACTAAAAATTTCCCAAACTAAAAAGCATCGCTACAGTGGGAGCATTGTGCAGATTATTATCTTATAGGTCATGGTGAGAGCCCACAATGCATTGCTTCCCCATGCAGATCATTGACATAAGGTTGGCTTGGCAACTCTCCTCCCTCTTTCCCCAGTTATGGCTTTGCTCTAGAATGTTCTCCCCTCCTCGATGTTCTGTTGGCTCCCAGTTCTCCTTCCCTGCCTTCTCTTTTCCCTACTGGACTGTACCCTGTTATTCTCCCTGATGCCCTCAGATGAGTTGCCCCTGATGCTCACTCTGCCCCTTGTTCCCTCAGTACAAAACCCCTGGACCCTCCATTGTTCTAGTTTTTTGTCCCCAGACTGCTTTGTGGAATAAACTCTCTGGATGTCTACACAGAAGACCCCTCCCGCCCCTTTGTTCTCACCGCCTGCTACTTTCCCAGCACTGTGTAGAGCTGTGCTTCTACACTGGCGCCTCGTGCTTGGCTCGTCAGATCTGCCTTAGAGGCAGAACCCAGGAGCGAACCTAGGGATGCTTTCTGGGGTGACGCGGCAGTGCCTCTGCACCCCCCCAACCCTCTACCACCGCGTCAGTGAAGGAGTAAAAGCTTCAGGGGACGCTTGTGAGGACCAGATGATGAGGGGAGATGCAGCTCGTAAGTCAGCCACGTGTACCATGCTAGGGGTGAAATGAGGTATGACAATTTTTTTCCAATCCTGTTAGCCACTGGGTATGCCACAGAATAAAATCTACCTCAGGCTCCCCCCTTGGCGTATAACAACCCTTTTCTCATAATATAACTGAGCACCTTCTTGTAATATATGTTGTAAAGTAATTCGTGCTAAAAATTAAGACTGCAGCATTTTTACTGAAGCTGATGCAAATACCAGAGACATGTAGCCACCAAAAATATGCATTTCAAATGGACTCGGATGCAGTAAATTCCAAAGATGAGTATCCTGGAAAATTCTTTTGTCTGGCAAGGCTCCAGCGGTATGCATTCAATATGCATATATGATAAGATAATATGCATCGCCAGAGATGATCCCAACAAACAGAAGATAAAGATCTACTTGTTCCAAGAACTTTTCTGCAGCAAGACAAGGAAAACTAAAAGGTAAGATTAACAAAGCCAAAATGTATAAAAAGGTATCCCACAGAAACAGCAGCGGTGAACTGGAGGGATTCAGAGCGGATAGAGTCCGAATTCAGTTCACCCAGTGCCGATCACCTGGCTCGGTGCTACTTTGCTTGTGGCTTTTTCAAATTTTATACTTTGATTATTTAATAAATTCGCTTTAATTATTAAATTGGCTGATTCAGTTATAACATTCTTAACAGGTACCAATACTCCTTCCTTGCGGAACAGCCTTACTAGCACATATACGATTAGAATCCCAATTACAGTAGTAATTTATATTTGGTCTTTGAAAGTGTTGTTCCTACTTCACACTCATGGGAGGGACTTCATGCCCAAAAAGTTGCCTGTTGATTATATTACCTGGTTAAGTGAAAAATACTATGCCTATCAAGGCTCATTGTACGTGATTTAGGTACATGTACAGAGATGCTTGCGTTGGATTGCTTTTTTTTTGATTTCCAAATTAATTTCCTATGCACGCTTGCAAGTTTTCAGCACCTCAGAGGTGTCTTCTACGAGTAAGAAATAAGAGTCTCATACGCGGTTATGTCGAGGCTTTTAAAGTCACTGAAAGCACGGACAGTTGATAAAGCTTGACCCTGGAGCTGGTGGATTTCACAGATACTTTGATTGGATCCAGAACCCTGCCTCTTCTCACCAAAATGCATTGAATTTCTCTCTGCATGCCCAAGGTGACACTACCTTGTATTGTTATTTGTGAAGCTGGAGTAGTTACAGTTGCCGTGTAAAATGAAACCAACAGTAATGACCTTTAAGGAGGTTTTGGCAAGTCTCCCGTTTTGGAGCTTGATGGGCATTGAGCTTGTCAGCAAAAGCAATACCTGAGTCAAGCTGCTGGTACATATAAATTCAGAATACTTCTTGTGTGTGGTTGTGTGTTGGGTATGCTGCTTTCCTGCTAGTAAGTAGGAAAGTACCTAGTCTCTGTGGGGTTCTCTTTTATGTTTCAATTGGTCCAGGAGCTGCTTATCCATGCAGGCATCCTGACGTTTTTGCCCGACTTCCTCTTTGTTGGGATGCATTGCTCCTAAGCTTAGAGGAGGTGATCCTTGAGTATTGACTATCTCTCTTGGGTGCCTCTTCCCTCTGGGGCGTTATCCCATGTTACTCTCTGAAGCGGATCCATGAAGAGATGCAAATCCCCTTGCCTGAAGTCCACGGAAACCAGATTGCTGTGCACCTTTCTGCCTGCCCCAAGGATCTTGAATTCCACTATTTTGTGGTCCCTGCGGCCAAAGCTGCCCTCGTGCTTCACATTCCCCACCCACCCCTCCTGGCTGGTGAGAACAAGATCCAGCATAGCACCTCTCCTTGTTGGCTCCTCTTTCACTTGGAGGAGGAAGTTGTCATTTTATCCAATATATTTATAAGTCTCCAGCCATTTGGAATTCACTTCAAGCCAATCTCAGCAGTGAGCAATTTTAGCAAATACAATTACAGCTGTATTTGACTCTTACCATTAAATATGTTTTTAGCTGGTTCTAAACATATATTCCTATAAAGCAAGTATTAAGTAAAAGGAATATGAAAAAGGAGAGAGCAATTACATTGAAGTCAGAAAAAAGCATAGCGGAGATGAGTGAAGCAGGAAAGAACATTTGTCAGCCACCCTATCGTGCTGACGTGCCCTTCAGTGGTTATTTTGGGGATCTGAGTTCTTTTTCGGCTTTGATTCTGTGGGGAGAAAATCTGCAGGAGTTTTTTTGTTCTCTGAACTATGACTTTATGACTTTATTTATGATAAGTTCTTATTTTTTGACTGCTTAACTGTGCAACCGTAGTATTTATGGGGTATTTGTACATTTTTGTCAAAAGTGGGCCTCTGTTCACTGAGACCATGCCCAGCACTTCACAGTTCACAAGCACTTGCCTGAGAGGTCACATGAGAGCAGAAGAGGTAAGAATAAAAAGCATTATAAGAGATGTAATATCTTTAAAATTATATGTAATTGCTTAAGTTAGATCTTTGATTTTTTTTTCAACTTTAAAAAAGCAAGAGCAATTAAAGCAGTTTATATTTTAAAATACGTATATTTTTGTCATATGATAGACGTGCATTTTGCTGTTTGTCCACCAGGTGTTGCTATAGCCACAAAAATGACCGTAGATTAAGAAGTTGGGGGGGAAGGAAGGGGGGGAGGAGGTAGTTTTATTTTCATTACAGATGACCCTTACATAATTGTGATCCTGAAAAGAATTATGCATGTGCTTATATTTTGTATAGGGAGTAGTCCTGGTGAGTCTAATTAAGCAGCTCATTTAGTGTAAAGTTGATCATGGTTGCAAGCTTTCTTAGGGTGGGCTGTATCAATTGTGTTTGCTGTTTTCTTAATTTGCTGTTTCCCTTCTTCTGTTTTATGAAGAGAAAGTTGGAAAGACAGAATGTCAGAGACAATAAATATTTTAATAGAAATGCAGATTTTTTTTAGGCTCTCATAATGTAAGATGTATTTTCTTGTTAATGAGTATAATTTTATTTAAAATTCACATAATTTAGGTTTTTTCTTAAATTTGGTGACACTAGCAACAAATAGGCATCATTATAGTATATGCAAAAGATGATAAAAGCTTTTCCTGTAGGACAAAGTGATGAAATAAATGTGAAAACTGTATCTAAAATGGTACCACTTTAGAAAAGCTATTAAGACTCTAATTTGCCAGTTAGTATTTTTGAAATTAGAACATTTCCAGTATGTCCAAGCTGTGGTTGTTTAAAAAAAATATAACAGTTCATTTTCTTAATGACAATGAAATTAAATGGAGCCTTTGTGTTTGCATTTGTAGAAAACAAATCACTTTTTTAATGACTGGATTTTCCTGGCGGCTTGGAATTTGCCGCATGTGCATTTTATTTTGAATGCCTAAAGAGTGAAAGCATTTGCTGTCTTCCATGCAGATGGGGCAGATTGGCTGAGGTGTCATTTACAAAATGTGCACTTTCATCATTCAAGTTTGAAGGGGATCATTACAAACAATGTTTCCCATAGAAACTCAGGACTGATGGAAGTGGAGGGCTGAGAGTGAGCATCCGTGGATAGTGTCATAAGAGCCTGGACCTGCTTTGAGGTTTTCTTCCATCATGCTAGGAAATACCAAAAAATACCTCCCCAAATCAGAGAAACCTGAATTAGCTCTCTTGATAGCCAAGCTTTTTTATCCCTTTGATTGAGAAGCGTGAGCCCCTTGTGAAATATCAAAGCTCTTGACTGATGTAACAGCCAAGATCGATATAGTTTTGTTTACTCATTTACAGAAGAAGTGAAATCTGATGTGAGTTGGAAGCAGAGCAACTATATTTTGATTTTTCCCCAGTAGGACAAAGTATATACTCTGGAATGTTGTGGGGGTTTGTCATAATGTTCAGCAGCAGTTGTGTGAGTGTTGGAGCATCCCCAGGACATCATGGTGCATACCACAGTGGCATGACAGATGCAAATATAAAGCGAATTTGATTGTTAGCATTTTTAATACTGCATGCTGAAAATGGTTTTATTATAACTTCTAAATTTCCAATGTGACCAGAAATTACCTTTTTTTTTTTTTTTTTTTTAAATTTAAACTGATAATGTTAGTGTTAGATTTTTAGCACAGCTGAATAGATATTCTCAAAATTGCATTTTTCCTACTCAGCTTATGGTTCAGTACTTAGAGTATTTGGGAAATCGGAAGGGTTTCTCAGCCTGTTGGGGCAGGATGGAGCCTCAGCTCAGATCCTCCAGTCCTCAGCATCCCTGGTACAGAAATCCTGTGTTGGTTCTGGCTTTTCAGCTTCTTCTGCTTTGCCTGATCACTCCCTCACTTTCCTCTGCTGTCACTATGTAAAGTTTGGTAGTGAAGTTTTTCTAGCTGGCCAGACCTTCTCAATATCTGCTTCTCCAGACATTGGGATCCTCCTCTACAGTTTGTCAATGAGCATTCACCAAAATCTCTTTCTGCTGGACACTGAGGGAATGCAAAAGAGAAATGAAAAAGTAACTGCAAATGTGCAGTGGTTTCGTGCAGATGCCAACTCTCTGTGGTGTTTACTTGAACTCAGACCTTCTGGTTTCTGCTTGTCATCCCAAATGATGCATGTGTACTTTTTCAAATTCTGTTGTTCTTTTCTACTAATTGCTCTGGGGTTTATCCTGATGTACTAAGGAAGATTTTTATATGTGTATAAATGCTTTTGTTTCTCTGTCCATTAGTCTGTGTTTCTTTATTAATGTTTTTTTTAAACTGGCCAGATTTGTTCCTTCTTAAGACAAGCACAATCACAACAATGATTGAAATCTGGTGAGTTCTTAAAAGTGTTGTTAGGTAAGTAGGAAAAAGACCTGTAACTTCCCTGACAAAAGGAAGGGTTGCAATATAAATTCCCATCTCACTAGACATGGGAGAGAACACTCATGCAGAAATGAGTCTATGAGAAAAAACTCCTAGTAAATCTAGGGCACTAATGAGTGAAAAATCAAACTGCATTACTTCCAGTTCTTAAAAAAGCAGCCTATTGCTCTGTACTGTAATTTTGTTTCTTATGGGATGGAAATTTGATTCTGTAAGTTGAATGTATGATTTTTGACATTTCCTGACACATAGCTGGCATGTTTGATGCAAATGTAGCTGAAAACTCCTTTCCTTATTCACTGTTAGTGTATGGAAAATACAGACTCAAATACAGACTATAAATTAAACATGGCAGAATTTTTGTGGCAAGTTACCTGTTTTGTGCTATGTATTCATATGCAGACTTTCCCTCTCTGGAACACACTTCTTTCTCGTCTCTAGTGAGCCATATTTCCCTTGTTATATGTGGCTGAGTTTGTATCTCATTAGGAAAGCCCCAGGATCCATGGGGAAAGATTTTCTATTTTGTGTATATGTAGCACTGTTGTGGTGGTTCTTTGTTAGCCTATAATCAAGTTTAATTTAAATACAGTTTCCTAACTAATGTGGTTGTTTTTAATTATTATTTATCTGATTCAGTGTTTCAAAATTGTTTTCTTCCTTATTGTACTTTGTCTGTGTTGTGACTAGTCAGGAAGGTTGTACTCACCTTTACAGGATTTCTTCTGAGAAGGGACTT
>VZRR01010014.1:2613302-2776339 GCA_013398015.1 Oreocharis arfaki | reverse complement strand
CCCCCCCAATAATATATGGCTTCCATGTGGGCTGTATTTTTTTCTTACTCTGTTTCTTCTGAGACTGCATGGGTGTCTGTTAAAATTTCAATGGAGATATGGATTGGCAGGACTTAAAAGAAGAATAAAGCTGTGGCAGCGTGTTCATTTCAGTGCTGCTGTCCTCCTGGCCATAAAACTGTGCCCTTTCTCTTTGTAAATTATGTTTCCTGTCCCCCGGGACTGCCATATAATTTGTTTCTGCATTTTTTTTTTCCTAACAGAACTGTAGCATATACCTGCTGTGATTGTTTGCATTGCCCATTTGAATTTGAAGAGCTATTGTAAGTGATTTTCCTCTCTTATCCTCCAATAAGCTTCCAATAGCTTCCAATTCTGTGTAATATGTCCTGAATGCAGATGGTCTTCCATAAGAAGGAAATTTTTACTAATGCAGTGGCAGTGAATATCTTGTAAAAAGAGCTTTTGTGTGGACTATAGCAATTTTGGAGGTGGGAGACCTGTAGACTATAGCATATAGAATAGATATAGTGTAGGTAGAGATAGAAAAAGTTTCTTGCTCTGGAAGGAATTCTGAACTGTTCATTATCCTTGTTCACTCACTTCCTTGTGAGTGTGTAAAGTCTAAGTTACAATGGATCCACTTGTGGGTTTTTTTTCCCCTTCCTGGGCCAAATATAGAAGAGAAATAAATACACTTAACTCTTGTTCAGTTTTGATGGTCTGACTCCAGTCCACAAGACTGTCCTACTTGTTTATTCATCCAGAGAGCCTCCAAATGTTGACAATATTTTATTAGATTATGAGGCAGTTAGAGATGAAAGGAAAATGTAGAACTTCCTAATCCTTGCCCTCATCAGGACTATCATCAATATCTTATATTTTTCTTTTATTTTGCCCATCACATATCTAGTAAGTCTGGTTTGCTGAGTTTTTTGTCTTATACTTTCTAAAAGCAGCACAAGCAGGACAAAACAGGTTTACAATCATCGTCTCCTGTCTTACAATAAGGTAAATAAGGTTTTGTAACCCATAACACAGCATGGAAACTGTTTTGAAATACAGCAGCCAGAGATGGCAGCATTCACCACCCTAATGCAGCTTGACTTTTTTTAAAGCTTCAGTAACTTGAAGGAGTGAAATTTTTAGCTTCCACTGAAAAAATACAATGCAAACTAGAATTCCTGTCCCTCATGGATATGAGGAAGAGACATAAAACCTGATTGTAAAGGTTTAAAAACTTGAAAGAACAAAAGAAGAGCACACCTGTATTTCTTTAAAATTCTGCTTTTAAAGCCATTGTTGTGAGTTTTGGAGCCTGACTAATGATTTTTGAGTGCTTTGTGTTGGCAACATCTGTTGGCTTTTGTCCTGTCACAGTAGGTAAGTGAGTAGGAGTTGAAAGTGCTGATCTTTCTGTGTTATGATCCTAAGAGAAAAGGAGAGGGAACATTTCCGTATGCATCGCCTGTTTTCAGGCTGTTTTCCCCACAGTGTACTGTTGGCGTACATCAGTGCTTTTCTTTCTACATCAGTCTAGATGCTGCACAAAATATTTTTTTTCCCAATTAAGCTCTATTTTGCTGAAGGGGTGGCTCCTGCACCTGGAAATCCCAACTCTAATTTGGCAAAGAAAAATAGTCTTTTTGGTGTCACAGCTTCATGAAACTATGTTGTGACAAGGCATGATCTGGTTTAGATCTCAAAAGGTGAAATCTGTGAGGCTAACTAAGGTGTTTCAGTGCATCCCAGAGTACTGGCTGGCTGGAGCAGAGTCCTAGGGAACAATCCAGGAAGGATTTCTGACATGTGCAGTAGATGGGGTGTAATTTATACAGTTAAATTCTTAATAGAGTATTGAGACATATCCTTACTGTTCTTTGGCCTGTTTGGAGGGTAGAATCCCTAGGGGGAGTGTGTATGTGTGTGTGTGTGTGTGAGGACTTGCTGTAACTGGTCCAGAGCACTAGACCTGAAATTCTCCCTGACCTGCTTCAGGTGTTTAGTCCTGTGATGGATAGAAACCGGTCTCAGTTCTGGTTACGTTGGGGTCCAGGGGACAAATTCAGCGTTGATAATGTCCATTGACGCTATTGCCTTTGTTGTAGATGGCCAAGATCTAGCTCAGGTTTCATCACTGCCTGATGTGCCCAGAACTGCCTTTTCTAGGAGGTACAAAATGTCTAGCTCTGCCAGACCCATAAGCGGGACATACTTTTTTTCCCAATATCTAGTGGAAAGCCACAAGCAGTCTAGGTAGAAAAAAATACCATACCTCCCTGCAATAGCAACAGGCAATCTGTGTATCTATGGTCAGAGATGTAGGTTATGCACAACACAGCATTGCACCTCATTTTCTCCTGGAAACAGGGAGAAAGATTCCCTCTGTTCTGAGCAAGGCAAACAGTCCTCCCCAGCGAGTGCAGAAGTCCCCTCACCCAGGGACAGGATGCAAGAGGACGACAATTGGATCTGGTTGAAGTTAGAGTGAAAACAGAGAAGAGCAATGATTCATTCCCCTGCCCCCTCCCCACCCCTCCTAGTGTTATGGAATTTAGGGAACATGGTCATGTTGTTAAAGTAGAGCAAGTTTTTTGTTTAAAAATAACATCTGTAGTTCTGTGGTATGAGACAAGGAGTGAGTTCTGCAAGCCAGGCCGCTTAATAAGCCTTCAGTGCTCTTCTGCTGTGCTGGGGTATTAAAAAGAAGAGAGGATGTTTATGCATAGGTTGGTCTTCTTCTCAGGGACTGGCACAGTGTGTAAAGGGCTGTCCTTCTTGGTAGGAGTGTGTAATAGCCAAGATTCACAACCACATAATAATTTCAAATACTGTTTGAAACACTGTTCATGCAGTTTACTGCAACAGTCTGGAAAGCTTCAACATCAGTTCAGACTTACTGTACTCCTGTGTCATGCTTGGGTTATGGCCTGAGAAGGATTACACACAGGAAGACAACAAACATAAACACTGATCACGTTGTGACCTGACATAGTAGAGGCAGTGAGAAACAAAAGTACCCTGGGGATCAAAATGAGTCCAAGGCATCTATTAAAAAGCTAGGGTTCATAGCAGTGTAAGACCCAGCTTAGCACTACCCACACCTGCAAGTAGAGCCTTTGTCCACCAAATGACAGTGACAACTCTAAAAGGATAAAAATGAAGAGTCTTCTGCTGTGTGAAACCCCCTTCCTTGTTTTATGTAGCAACTAATCCACCTTTCTCATGTGAAGGTGTTAGTTCTTTTCTCCCTCTGCTTCTCAGGGTGAGGGTGCTGATAAGAGATGCTAAGAATACTTGCAGGTGACATGTCTTGTTTCCTCTCCTGCATGTGAAAGCAGGTGACAGAACTCCCCCAGTTTGGTACAAGGATGTGTATTTTTAAAAGAGCATCTAAAAACTAGTTATGGCTTCAAATGCGATGCTGGATTGAACACCAGTCAACCATTTTATTAGTTCTGCTCTCCCCAGCAGGTAGATATATAGTGAGACTGGCTATCAAATTTACACTGTCTGTGTTAATTCTGAGTTTGTCTGTATCAGGCTTACTGCCGTGACTACAGCTTCTAACAGGTTGACACCTGCTTTTGTGCCTTACTCTGCTCTTCCCTGGAGTTGATGGACTTGAGAGTAAATTCTGTTTAAGCCTTGGTAGCAGCGATGCATTCATGGAGGGGCGTATCAGTGTGAGAGTGCAATCCAGGTGAAAGTAACCTGGAGGTGGTGGGGTTTCTTAAGATTACCTGTGAATCCCTTGCTAGTGGAAGAAGGAGGTGCAGCTGAAGATGGCTGTTTTCTCGAATGCCTCCTTTGATGTTGGTGACAGAGTACTCATTTTATCTGGATGCATAATGCTGTCCTATGCCTTCACAAAGCGTCTCTCTACAGAAGGACTGGGGAATAATCCTGGTTGGATCGATGACATGGTTTTGGCTACTGCTGGGATTGTGGTCTGTTTTTGGCATGAGAAAGGCAGTGTAGTCATCCTCTTGGTTGATGTCTGAAGGGGCAGGTCCTTGGCGTTTCCATTCTCTTCCTCTTCCTGAAGTTTAGTAAGATTCTCTACACAGGCTGCATGCTCTGTGGTGCCTTCATTCATCCCTGAAACTCACAATATTTTGCCTTCTATGTCTTCCCATCTCCCATAAAGCTATAGACATCTCTTTTTAAAAATTGTTTTAACATTAGTTTGGCACAGATTTTAAATCTGTTAGAAACCTGAGAATGGAATCAGGCGTTTCCTCAACTGTGTTCTGGTTTCTGGAGACTATGATGTGTCCATCTGACTCAGAGACAGATCCCTAGTGCTGGGGTCATACAACACATCAGGCTATTACCTCAAAATGGTTAAATGGTATTGTGAGCTTTTGAGTTTTTGAGAGGTTGTGTGTAGGATAGGATGGAATGGACAAGTGGGGATGGAATTGGTGTCAAAGTGAATCAGCAGCCAGCTCCGTCTTGAGGGGAAGATGCTGGCAGACTTTAAATGCTAAAGTCGGTAAGCAGGTGGAGAACAGAGTCATGAGAATACTAATGAAGGGATGTTTATAGGGCTGTTTAAGTTCTGGTGAAATACCAGTAATTTTAGCTAGAACATTACACGGAGAGGATTCAGCCCTTTAGTCATGCCAGTAAAAATGACATGGATCTTGAGGCAAAAGCTTTCAACCTAAAACAGAAACAAGGAAAAGGACAGTATGTGACTGCGTTAGTATTGCTCGTAATTATGAGTTTCATTTAGCAGCAGAGAAATTCTCCTGTAGATGGATTTTCTCTTAAAGAGAAGTTGTAAAGGCAAAGAAGTGTTTCCTGAAATGTTTTGAAACTTCATTTGGAAGACTCATTTGCCTATTGCGTAGGTAACTTTCTGGTTTCCAGTTCTGTGTATCACATCATGACTAAACAGGATAACGCAGACCTGTGGATCAGCCCTATTTGTCTTTTCCTGTATTTCATTGACTGCACAGGGGAATATGTATGCTGAGAAGTTCAGATCGAAAACCTATTCTATAGCCTGGCTGGAACACAGCCCTCTAGTAAGCACTCGGTATTTCACCACGGGTGGTGCATGCAGCTGATAGTTGGCTGATTGGTTTGTAGTTCTATCATCTTCCATTACCTCCCTTAGAAGACCAATAAGGGTATTATTCTGTTTTTTTCCAGTGTTGTGCAAAGCAAAACAAGGAATGCTGAATCAATAAAATAATCCACAGTTTAACTGCTCTAAGGCAAAGAAAAAGCATGTTAAACCTATAAATTATTTATTTTTATTAAAACACTTTAGTGGCACCATCTTTCTGTGTTTTACTTGAAATATCATTTGGATCCCATTTATGTGAAAGGCTTTATTTGAAACTTTTTTCAGACTTAATAGATTGGTTTTAGTAGTGAGCCAGTTGGAGTTAATCAATGGAGAACAACTGTACAGAGGTTCTCTAAGCTAGGCTGGATTTGAAGGGTTTAATTTTAATCACAGTCTGAGAGCTACAGCTGCTTCATGTTTGTTTAGTAATAGAGTTGATGAGCAGCTAATTTGAAAGGAAAGCTCAGGCACAGGTGTGAAATTCCTCATGGGTATAAGAGAACTGGCCTTGAATGTAAGAAGATGGTGCTGAACATATTGCTCTACAGTAAGGCAAAGAGATTCTTGTTTAAATATTTCTAAACTAGCACACGTGACATAAATCCCTTGACTCAGACATCTTTCACCTTTTTATCATACCACTTAAGTGATCATCCAGTATGTCAGAGACCAGGATTTGATACCCTACTCTGTCTGGTTTTGAATATGTATCTTCAGGTTCCAGGATTTGAGTCATAGTGAGAACAGTGCTCTGAGCAAGTCTTTCATTTTTTCCTTATGATGCTGTTCAGATTGCCTGTAGAAACTAATAGCAATTTGATTTGAGGAACACCAGTTACTACTGTCCATTGTATATACATATAAAGGATACAGAGGTGTGAATCCTTATCTGGTCTAGTGGTCTGCATGCACCTTGTGGGGAGGGAGGATGTAACTTCTGAAGAAAGGCAGAATTGAAAGCACCTTCTCTGGCATTTCCTACTCACCAGGTTACAAGCTCTGTGGGCTGTGTGTTCAGTCCTAGCAAACGCTACTCTTTGTAAAGGTTCTGATTTGTGATCCGTGTCATACTTGCTGTGATTACTGTAGTGCTCCTGTAGCAGTTGCTGCGAGTGATGGCTCACAGATGAGAATATTGACTTTGACAACCGTCTCCTTAACATCCTGCCAGTGTACAGGCTACTGAGTTAGGAAAGCTGAGGAGATAACGTGATTTGCTCCATTCCCTAAGCCACAAGATTGGTAAGCTGTGTAGCAGCTGAAGGGGCTGCCGCTCAGATACTGCTGTCAGTGTTGAACACTTCTTCAGTTAGTGTCTGGGTGATTTCCATGGAACAGGATTCCCTTGGAAGGCAGGATGTGTGAGACAGGTGTTGTAACACAATTGCTATTGCAATGTTGGAGTTCCTATGTGCAGCCAGTCCCAAAGCTCCAGTTTACAGCTGGCTAACATGGAGGAAAGAGCTGGATGAGATTCAAGAAAATGTCAGGAGAAGTTTAAAATCATCCTAGAAGATTTTGACCAGAGTATATGTTTAAAAAACAGAGCTGGTTCTCTAGTTCTGCAATGTAGGGACAAACATTTGTTGGTTAAAGTATTTTCCATATTAGTGTGAAATGCAGGAAAATACTTAACACCTTAGTTATATTAATGACCTCTGCATTTTCTTGATAAGATCATCAGCAAAAATACTGTGCATTGCTATTGTAGTAAAAATTTTCCATGTGCTCCAAAATGATGGGCTGAGTCTTGGAGGTTCCACACAATCACCAGACTGGGGGGATAAAAAAGTCGGTTCTTTGGCTTCTTTGAATTAATTAAAAAACGAAGATCTTAAAATACTTTATTATTAGTGAGAAATGTTAGCATCATTTCTGTTAGGTAATTAGATGTTAGTGTACATCTTATTGCAGTCAGTATGTGAAATTAAGGCATACAGAAGTGTACAGATATTTTGAGACTATGCAAGTCAGTGATGAGGTGAGGCAGTGATGCAAAAAGTCTTGAATTTAGTTTTCTGTGAAACAATCAGATTCACCATATTTCCCAGTGCAAAGTAATGCAAATCCTTTTGGGGTTCATTGGACATTATTATTAACTGTATTTGAGATGAAGATCAATGAGGAGAGAAACATACTTTTTCAATTATAGGAACCTGAGTTGCTGCTGCTAATTGATTCAGTTAAAAGTGCTTTCCTGCTCTGTAAGAGGAGCTTCTATGATTTGAAACATGTTTAGGTACTTTTATAGCTGTGGATTACTAAGGTGAATCATGGATTCCACGCTGCTTTAATATTGTCCAATTCTGATGGAAGACGGAAATTTTTTTTCCCAGCTCTCTTGATATTTCTGGTTGTCATGGTTATTGCGCTGTGACAAAATCGATTTCATTTCATGGAATTTTCTTCATTTTACGAAAACGGAGACACTGATTTTGCTGATATTTCAGTTTTGTAACGCCTCTCTCTCTTAGAGAAAACCACTGTGTTGCGAAGGCTTTGGATGCAGTAGTATGAGTAACATCCTGTGCCTGGAAGGCATTGTGAGCCACCGGAATCAATCCAAGAACCTTATCAAGTACAAGTAAACAATGAAATGAAACCCATTTATCTGAACCAGCAGTACGAATGGACACTCAGTTTAACCCTGTCAGTGCCAGCACAGCCGCAAGAGAAAGTTTTAGGCTTCTTCGCTTCTAGTTTCTCTTGTATTCTGTGTGATGCTAGGCTTTCAGGGAGGAAATGTGTGTGCATGTGTGTGTCTCTATGCACAGACATGCACATAGATGAACTTAAAAGCCACCTTCTGTTTCAAATAGAAAAATCAGAACTTTGTTTTTAACTAAGGCTGAGAGAACTGATACACCAATATGAAAAGAAAGTTGTTTTTCACACAATTTCTGACTCCTAATGTAAAAATCAAAACCCAGTCTCTGACACGGGCTTAAATAAACCTGCCTGTATGACTTGCTTTACAATAAGAAAGACTAGAAGGAGTTTGTGTATTTTGAAGGAATAACTGAAAAGCAGTTATGGCTTCAAATGTGATGTTAGATTGAGTCATCCATTTGATCAGTTCTGCTCTCTCCAGCAGGCAGATACATACTAAGACAATACTGAATTTACGTTTTCTTTGTTTGTGCTGAGTTTGTCTGTAGCAGGCTTACTGCCATGACTGCAACTTCTAACAGGTTGCAGTCATGCAGCTTCTAGCTTCCGCTCTTCTTGTCTGAGTATTTGCCTGCTTTTGTGTTTTACTCTCCTCGTCTCGGAAGTTGATAAAATAGAGAGTAAATTAAGTGTGAGTTAGTTTGGATATGACTTGCAGTGACTGTGCTTTTATAAACCCCCAAACATTCGGATAGGTTTTTAGAGACAGCACAGATGCTTTTCACTATGCTGTTGGTAGAGTAGTTGTTTGGCTAGAGGCTCCAGGATCTGGGAGTTTTTTTAGCTATGACTAATGCAAAATTCATGAAAGTGAGTTTTATATTATCTTTTATTAGTACTTGCATTCTAGGATCATTTTGCTGCCTGATAGTGCTACAAGAAGAAGAGATTGTTCTATTTTAACTTGTTTTCATTGAGTAAGAGTCCACTGTGGTCCTGGCAACCTTCTCTAGCTTACCCTTCTTGAGCATGAAGGTTGGACTCAAGGGATTTGATCTCAGGAGATCCCTTCAGACCTTAAGGATTCTTGGATAAATCTTGGCTAATGATTCTAGAAAACAAGAGGCCAGTGAAGGTAACTATGGAATATGTTATCATTAATAAATTTAGTTTAAATTCAATCATAAAATAGTGGTTTTATCAATTACAGGAGAGAATACATAGGTACGTTCAGCTGTAGAATCACAGAATCATTGAGGCTGGAAAAGACCCTTAACCTCATCAAGAGAAACCATAAACCTAACCCTGTCAAGTTCCCTACAAAACCCTAAGTGCCACATCTACACGTTTTAAATACCTCTGGGGATCGTGATATAACCACTTCCCTGGGCAGCCCGTTTCAATTCTTGGTAATAATTTCAGTGAAATTTTTCATAATATCCAATTTAAATCTCCCCTGGCACAACTTTCTATTGTCCTCTCACCTGATACTTGGGAAAAGAGACTGATGCCCACCTTGTTACAACCTCCTTTCAAGTAGTTGTGGAGGACAATAAGGTTCTGCTAAGTCTCCTTTTATTCAGGCCCCAGAGCTCAGGAACTTGAATGAGAACACTCATAAATTGCTGAATGTATTAGGAGAATGTATAGGTATTTAGCTGGATGAAGCACCCTGGAGAGAATTTAGAAATTAAGGAGAAGATGAAGGCTTATATGTGTGAAGATAAAGGATACTGTAGGTATCCTGTAGCACTCTAGAACTATCTGCATGTTTTCTCAATAAAAATAGTGTCATTGAGATGAGAGAGGTAACAGAAGGTGGGCATGTAAATAGCAGTGCCTGTAAATGTACATGAAATGTAATTAATGTAAGTGGAAATCAGGAGAAAAACTAACTTCTTTTAGGATGGAGTTTGTAGAAGGCATTCCTGTGTGGGACACCATGGTATCAAGGGAATGAACTTAATTACCCTGGGTATGTCTTTACCCATTTGTGTTCACACATAGGATTCTGATGAGAATATTGACAGAGAAATATCTCATTTTGTTTCCCAAATCAGTACCAGTAGACAAGTAGGGGCATTACAGGTTTGTGCTGTCATTTTCACAGTTTAATCAAAAATACATTTTGATCTGGTAACATCTACATGTATGATTTTAAATATAACATGTGACTTCTTCAGAAAGCAAAATAGCTATAGCAAGAATTTAGTTGTCCCAGCTCTAGTAGTTAGTATTTAAAGTGAGATATCTTACTGTGTAATGAATTTTGAATAGACAATGGAAAGATGAGGTTTTCTGATTTTGTTTCTTGGCTATAACCAAGTCATAAACACTTGGAATGGGGATTTGGTACAAATAAAACACTTTCTAAAATTTTTGATGCAGATGAGAAAAATGCTATGTATCCATAGATTGCCTGTATCCAATTACAAAAATTACTCGAAGATCTGCATGCAATTTCAGCTGTTTACTATTTTATCCCCTCAAAGTAAGCAGTAAATGTAAGAAACAGATTCGATGGTGCAGCCCTGTGTAGGATGTGTATAATTATAGGTAAACCTACATGGGAAAAAATGTTTGTAATATGGTGTAAATCAAGGTAAATGCTGCATATGTTCCAAATGAAAGTATTTAGTAAAGGAAATAACATGGTGTGTGTAAGGAATATGCAGTAAGTGCCATTTTTGGGGTTGTTCTCTGTTGCTAATACGAAAAGAACGATCCATGACGGAGAAGTGTCCGAAGAAATCTAGCCTGTAGAAGTATTTAAAGACCTGCGACAAAGTGACCTTGGGAGACTTCCAGATGCCCTTCCAGCTGCTCTTGGACTCCACCTTCTCAACAGTACAGAGGAATTAAGAAAATGGAAAAGCTTGTGGCTGAGATAAAGACAGAGGGACCACTTAGGCATTATAATCATGGGCGAAACAGCTTGAAAAAAGACGAATATAACATCACCTTCCCCCATTCCCTCTCTTTATCAGGCTCAACTTTACTCCATGTCCTACCCCCTCCCAACCCCAACAGATGCAGGAGGATGGGGGATTGGATGGTTACAGTCAGTCCAATACAATTTGTCTCTGCTGCTTCTTCCTCCTCACACTTTTCTATATGCTAAAGTTCTTCAGTAAGAGATTGCTCCAGCCTGGGACCTTCATGGGCCTCAGTTCCTGACAGTAGCTTGCTCCAGCAGGGGTTCTCCATGGGCTGCACTTTTGTTCAGGGCAAATCCACCCACTGCAGTGTTGGCCTTCGTGGGCTCTGGTGGCTACCTGGTGCTTTCTCTCTGGTGCTTTTCACGGTTTGCAGGGAATTTCTACTTTAACGTGGTCTTCTGCGCAGGTTGCTGGGGAATCTCTGCTCCAGCACCTGGCACACCTTTCCTTCCTTCCTTCTCCACTGTCCTTGTTTGTGGGATGTTTTTCTTCCTCTGTCCCATAACTACCGTGCAATGTTTTTTTTTTTATCCTTTCTTGAGTAAGTTATCACAGAGGTGCCCCCAACTTGCCTGATCTCCTCAGCTGTGTCCTGCAGTGGGTTTGGAGTTGGCACTGGTTTCTCCTCACATCCATTGCTATGTAAAACCAATACTGAACACCTCCTCAGGCCTCTGACATCTGCAGTAAAACCAAAGCAACTGGGAATAATAGCCTGAAAAAATTGTTGAAAGAGCAGTACACTGAACTTCATTAGAAAAATAAGGAAATTAAATGCTTTCTCTGGTCCTTATTACAGTTTTTGGCATTAATCAGTTTCAGTTGGTTTCTTGACTGGCAAAAGTAGTAGGTGATTTTATTTTTTTTTTCATATGCAGAAGTAGTTTTGATGACTTATTTTATGTAACACTCTCAGAAATTCCTTCACAGTTTGTAGTCTCTTCAAATCTGGGATATTCTCTCTCTCTCTCTGGTGCTGCTAGAGTTTGTGGCACTTGAACATGCAGCAGTAGTAACAAGATGAAGGACTTTAGTTTTCTTCATTTGAAAGCTATTACTTTGCAAATGAAGTTCCATTCCGATCCTGGTAACTTGTTTTATAGATGGGAAACACTGAGACCACTGCAAGTATGGCCACAAACACAACATGCAGTATGTGTTTTCCCAAACATGCTGCATATTGAAAAAAAAATTAATCCTTTTAATAATATGTGTTTTGATGACAGTTGATTTTATAAGGCACTTAAAAGTAATACAGGCAAACAGTGAGGATTTCACAGTGCCATTTGGATAAGCTCTGTTTGGCAAGGCAGTTATCATACTTACATGTCCTAACACTTTGAAACATGGCTTTGGTCTCTTATCTACTTAAAGTAAACTCTAGTTTAAAAATTGCTTTTCATGCAGTAGTACTAAGTATACAAATTCTCAGCTAAAGGGAATAGTTGGTGTTCTCAGAAGGATTACCCCCAAAAGTTCTTTAAGCTCTCTCCTGTGTTATGACACATCTGTTCTTTCAGTCGTGGGAATAAAGTGAAATGCTTGAGCAGCAGAATGATTTATGAACTTGAATGATTAAAAAAAAAAAATCACTGGTTACTTTTCTTTCTGACCTTCAGGTAAAAATACTGAAGACATATATAGATACATTAAAAGGCTTTTAACAGGTATTTTAGAGCATTATTTTGCAGGTTTTCTCCTACCAACAAGTCAGTTTTTCCAAACTGAATGATGGAGACAGAGGTATTTCCTTTTCTCTTTTATCAAGGTAGGTGGAAGTGATTAGAGCACATTCTGTCATCAGTTCTAGTATTGTACTTTTATCTTGAGTCTCTAATAGGTTGGTTGTGTCAGCACACACTCTAGGTCAGCCCTTGATCTCTTCAGGCAGCTGTAGGCCACCCATGTGCTCGGAGAGACGAGGTGAGGTAGGAAGGTTTTTTGAGACTGACACAGCATTGCTAGCTGTTACCGTGTGTGGTATTTCTCCTAAATTTCCATTTCTAGGAGTCATTGCAATCAGAGCTTTAATTTTAAGTGAAACTTCAAGACTTCTAGTTCCTGGTTCCAAGTTCATTCCATGCATTGATATTGCTGCTGACCATATCAGAGGACTGCAGTTCTCTTTCGAGTGCCGGGTCACACCTTTTCAAAGGTAGAGAATTTGCCATGTCTTCTGTTTAAAACTGTAGATCACTAGAGAAGAAAGGGTTTCTGTAGCACTCCAGAAGATTCCTGGAAAGGGAAAAGGTGCTTTCGTCCCATGCAAGATGCATATATGCCTTACAGCTCTGTGTACTGCCACGTGATGATTCCTGGAGTCCAGGGCTGGAGAAGGTGCATTATCTGCCTTTCTTGTGAATTTTTTCTCAGTGGGTATTAAATCTTGAATATAAGTTGAGAAAAACTCATTATGTTGGAATATTGCTGAAAGCAATTCAAGACAAGAAAAGTAAATGTTAGAAAAGAGTGAAAAGGGAGCTTGTGCAAGACTTGTCTTTGAAGCTGCATTTACAGTAAAATTCCTGCAGCTCAGTATTCTGCAGCTGACTACTCCAGCTTTACCTTTCTATTAACCCACAGGTAACTTCTGTCAGAAAATCAAATGGGGAAGAATGAGTGTTTAGAAAGAAATCAATTTAAAAGATTGAATGTTTGTACTCATCACAAGTAAATAGACCATCCATTTCCAAGTCAGCCTTTTGGGTACTTGCATTTAGGTAAACATTAGTTACAGGTTATTGATATTAGTTGAAATTCAACATTGTATGAAGTGCTTTAGCAACAGGGACAAAAAAGTTTCATGAAATGTGTACTGTGTGGTTAGACAGTTTAGATGAGAGGATAAATGTGTTATACTGAGAAGCATTGTGAATGAAATTGAGTGTATACTGCTTTAGAATTTTACGATTTACTTTAGATTTTTATGTCTTTTTTAGTGTTGATAGCTGGTTCAGTCATAACTTTTTTCTGTTCTAGAGCATTGTAAGGTACAGAAAGAAGGGCAGGTATTTATGTGAGCTTGTGAAAGATAAATGATAAATATAATTTTGTTCATAGCTTTCATCTAGTTGCAGCCCACTTTGTCAAATATACATGTATTTGCTACAGTTCAGCATTCCTGGACCAATTTCAGCCAATCTGTGATAGGAGGCAATTTAAACAAATGGAGACAAGCAAGCCACAGTAAACGTGGTTTAGATGCAGCTTCTCTTCCAAGTTTGTGATTTACAGCCAGTACCAGAAGATACCTAAGGTGATAAAATGAGGAAGGGTCAGTCTTCAATAAAAGTAATCCAGGACTCCAGATAGAAGGCGATTTCTTTTAAAGACTAAAACTTTCAGTTCAGAGCTAATGCTTGCAAGGAATGTGAGAAATTCTCTTGTTGATTTTTATTCCATAAGACTTTTTCTTTTGGCAATGGATTATTCTCAGAACAGCCTTCTTCCAGTGCTGTAGCTATCCTTGGGAGTACAGTTAGAGCTTCTAGAATAAACAAATGTGGATTTTTAAAATATTTGGTTACTTAAACACTGGCACTTTATTTTCTGCCAGGGATTTGGACAGTCCCATAGCATATGTAACAGAGGATCCCTGTCAGAGTTAAACACTGCCAACATTTGCTTATGCTGGCAATCCCAGCTGTGTGCTTTCAAAATGGAGCACACGATGGGCCAGATCCTGCTTGCTTTGTTAGATAATCAGCTCTAGGCCAACAGATAGGAATTGATAAAAGGGTTTTCAGAATTAAATGCATGAACTCCTGCAACTTGATCACCAAGTCACAATTCTGCTACTGGGGCCTATGTCAATTTTTCTTTGGATGTAATTGATGTGAATCAGGCATAAAAGAGCCTGGAAAATACCCTCTCATCATTTATTCAGTAACAAGTATTCTAAACTGTTTTAGTAATACAAGCAGGATTTTGTAAACAATTAACAATTTGAGTTAATAGATGTTAAAATCTCCCGAGAGTACATAATTAAGCCATTTGAGGAAACTGCATAGGCAATGCAATAGGCCACAGGAGGGCTGTGGGCTCCGTGCTTCCACAGCTGACTGTCTCTGGAAACAAACAAGAAAAGGGGTAATATTTTGTAAGTGTAGGCACATAGACAAGCCATTAATACTGTACCTTGAATCTTGTGTAAGACAACTTTATTTGGTCAGTAGGTGAACACCTGTGTAGCACAGATCTTGGGTTACAACTGTGTTAATGAACAGGTACTGCATAGCTGCTGTTGCCCAGTAAGTCTGCACATAAATTCATCCTGTGGTAATAAGAGAATAAACAGTACCTCTATAAAGGATAGTGATATGGATCATAGTCTGATAACAGTTAGCTCTGTGAAGAACTTCTTCTCTTTATCCCAAGTCCTCCACACCTCCTTTTGCTACATTGAAGATGTTCTGTTACTTGAACTTTGTGCAAAATAGATTTAGCTTCATCCCTGGTGATTAAAGAAAGGCTATTCAGCCTATCCAAGGCTTTTAAAGATCACTTAAAAAGCAGTACTTGACAAACTGAGCTAAAGCAATGGCTGCTTCTGATTTATAAGTTTTCACAGCAGCCTTCTGCTACGTGCTTTTATTTTTCTCTTAGGTATAATTTGTTTCTTGACTCTGGGGGATGAACGGATCATGAACAGCCCTGCTGAGAAGGAGTTGGGGGTGCTGGTGGATGAGAGGCTGGATGTGAGCTGGCAATGTGTGCTTGCAGCCCAGAAAGCCAAATGTGCCCTGGGCTGCATCCAAAGCAGCGTGGGCAGCAGAGAGAGGGAGGGGATTCTGCCCCTCTGCTCTACTTGTGTGAGATGCCACCTGGATGCACACTGAGTCCAGCTGTGAAGTTCTCAGCAAGGGAAGGGTGTGGACCTGTTGGACTGGGTTAAGAGGAAGGCAATGAAGACGATCAGAGTGATAGAGCACCTCTGAAGATAGTCTGAAAAAGCTGGGCTTGTTTAGCCTGCAGAAGAGAAGGCTTTGGAGGCATCTAATCACAGCCTCTCAGTGTTGAAGGGGCCTTACAAGAAAAGTAGGACAAACTTTTTAGCAGAGCTTCTTGCAGTAGGAAAAAGGTTATAGTTTTAAACAGAAGGGTTGATTTAGATCAGATATAAGGAAGAAGGCTTTTACAATGAGGGTGGTGAAACACTGTAACAGGTTGCTCGCAGAGCTGGTGGATGCCCCGTCCCTGGAAACATTCAAGGTCAGATTAGGCGTGGCTCTGAGCAATCAGTTCTACTGGAAGATGTCCAGGAGGGACAGATCAGTTCTACTACTCAGTCCAGGAGGGTTGGAGTACATGACTTTTAAAAGTGCTTTCCATCCCAAACCTATTGTGTAATTCTATGTCTCTGAAAGCAAAAAATAAATTCTCTAATTTAGCTTGAATGGCTGCTTTTAGATGTATAGTAGAGCGATGTGCCTGTGCCTGTTAGTGCATGCATACATCCACTTCCTTTAAATATGTGCAGGGCACGACTTGATGCAAACTCTTTACCAATTTAAAATTACACGAGAAACATGGAGAGGGAGGTAGTTTTCTGTTTTTACTTATTTATTTAACTGGAGCAAAAGGGTTGTTTTCTTTGCCTAGAGTAACTGTGCTTGAATTACAGAAGAAAAAGTTGCAGAGGGGGAAGCTAGAAAAGGGGAAAAGTATGATGTGGTCTGCTCCTTGAAATGTGAATAGATCAGAACGGGATAGTTCAGTTGGATGGGACAACAGTCATCTGGTCTAACTGCCTGACCACCTCAGGGATGAATAAAAGTTAAAGCATATGAAGTGTGTTTTCCAAATGCATCTTAAACAGCGACAGGTTTGGGGCAACAACCACCTCTCTAGGAAGCCTGTTCCAATATTTGACTATCCTTGGGAAAAAAATGTTTCCTAGCATATGAAGATTTTCCTTCCTAACATATGAAGATGTGTTTCCTGTATGAAGAGAAAGGGAAATAATGACTGGATACCCAGCGGTTTCAGCAGGTGTTTTTACACAATTGAGAAGTGTGATGGTAAAAGTGATGTAGTAGATAAAAATATAACACTGGATCTACTTTCAGTTAGAGGGTAATGGGATGTTGCAGAAGAAGAAATCCAAGAAGAACTTCTATTTCCCAGTAGTATTCCTAGTTTTCAAAGCAATTTTTACCATTGGTTTCTTAGTTGCTCCCTAAACTGCATTCTGTCCCGTGTTTTGTTACTCTTCTCACCTTTTTCTCAATACTTTATGAGTGCATAAGGATTGGCAACATATGAGAAGGTGAAAAACAGGACCAGCAGGATGTAGGAAAAAAAAATCAGGTGTGAATTACAAGAAATCTCAGCTTTTTATTGTTCACTTTCCTGTGCTCAGTCTTCAGTCCAGTATTCCTGTAACACTCAACAAATCAGTGTTCATCTTTATTTTTGCTTAATAGTCAGTTGTCAGACATGGTGAATATGCTAACAACCACACAGCTTCACAAGCTCCTCTGGTCTTTAAAAGTGGCAGGGTGATGCCATGAGGAATCAAAGCAATCTGTCCTTAAACTGCAGAGTTTAGTTTTATATTTCAGGGATACTTAAACAGTTCTCTTTTGCTTTTTCTTCCTCAGAACAATTCAAACATCCAGATTTCTCATCTGCGGTACTTTAAACAAGTCCTAAGCTGTTATCTGAGAACCCTTGTTGACAAGACCAATTGTTCCCATAGTTATAATCTCTCCTTTTTTTTTTCCTTTGGTAGAAGATGATTCTGGAGGGTAAAGGCTTTCATTTACTTTCTCCTCCCCACTCTCCTCCGCTCCTTCCTGCCTTTCCCCAGGTAGATCTGGGAATAGAAAAGAATGCTTTCATTTCTGCTGAAGATAAAGGCTTGGGTTTGCATGGGAGATGATAGAAATAGGTGCAGTGCAGTTTTTGGTAATGAGTTCAGTACTTGATGTGCAGACATTATCCTACACCTTGTGGTGGACAGATGAGCTATAGTTTTCTTTACAACAGTGCTAATTTTTTGGCATTGGAGACAAATTTTGGTATTAAATCATCTATATGGATTAAATACAAATGACAGAATAGATCCTAAGACCTAAATGGAGATAGCAACGAAAATTTCAGATTTAGGTTAATCTTCCATTCTGTGTATTGATATGCAGGCTTATACATACAAGATTCTTGTCATTGTACTGTAGGATAACTATGGTTAATCCTATTTCCCTAGCAAGTAATTTGAAGTAGTTACCTGCAGCTTTAATATCTGCTTGCTCTCTTCTCTGACAACTATCAGAGCAATATAAACTAGAAAGCAGTAGCTACTTTTGGTGTTGGATCTGTACTGTAGGCAGCTCATGCAGTAGTGCCAGGAAATGATTTAAGAAGGATGTCCGGGAACTCAGTATCTAATTTCGGTCTGAGTGCTCCCATATCAACACTATACCAGTGTGGATCATAAGCAGAGGCAGAGATGATGAACAGATGTTTGGTGAAGGAAATAACAGCTCAACCAGATGAAATAAAACCACAGGTCCATAAGTATCATAGTGTCACTGTGAAGCTACTGCACCATCTTTTCCCCTTTGCACTGGATCAGTCCAAGCTTTGTTTGACACAGCCTGTTGCTTGGCATGCTTGGTGTTTTGCCTCAGTGCTTGATGGCAAGGCTATCAGAGCCTGGCTGTCTTCACCTGCTGCATCAGCAGCATTCTTTTGTAGTGAGCCCAGCATCTGTTGTCTGCACTATATCCAACTGCAGGTGCTCCTGCTTCTTCCTCCCCCCATAAATAAATATTGATGCCTGGTGTTGTAATGTACTCAAGGAGACAAAAAAGCCTTTCTCAAACCAGGTAAGTTGGCTCCGCTAGCACTTCTTTGCTGTCTTACAGTTTAATTGCAGTTGCAATAAGACATTGTGTTATCTTGGAGCTCAGAATCTCTAAAGCCCTTGCAATCAATGCAGTCTTCAAGACACAGGAATTTGAAATGAGAGAATACATCTGGCTTTTCACTTATGATGCAACCAACATTATGGTATTGACTGAACCAGCAAATATTTACAAGATGCAGAAAACAGTAGTAAAATACACACAGAAAGTTGCAGGCTTAATTCTTCTGGGTTATCTTACGATGTCTGCACTCTGAAGTGATCTCTGGGATGGGTTCTCTAAGGCAGATGACCATGTTCTCTGGCAATGTTCTTTCCCCGGAGAGAAGTTGCTTTGTTGTGCTTCTTTTTCCTTCTGTGGTGATGGGCACACATAAATTGGCTTTTTAGCTTCTGCATAATGAAAGATTCTATACATACATAACATAATATAACAAATAAAAGATTTATTAGATAACTTTCTAAAACAGTGTCTTTTAAATTTACAAACAAAGGAAATGGTAGAATGAGATAGAAATGCTCAATTCCCTTTACCTACAAGGAGCTTTTTCCTCTTCAGGATGCTAGGAGGAGCTTTGAAGTTCTGGGAAAGATTATCCTGCCTACAGCAGAAAGAGAATGGCATTAATCTCCTGCAGAGATGTAATTCTTTAGGTACTAATGAACTGCTTTTGTATTATAATACAAGTAACACGGAAGTGGTCTTTCCTTTTGTAAGAGCTATTCTAAGGTTTTCAACCAGTACAGTCAGATAAGACCTATTAGAAACAATTTTAGGTATGAATTGCAAAACAAGCCTTTAGTTTCTCTACAGAAACTGTTAATAAATGCATGCTGTGTGGTCCTTTTTTCTAAATTTTGTGAAATTTTGAAGCACTAGAGGCTGATGGAGTAGAGCAGAGGATATGGTGCCGTACTGGAAACAAGAAGTGGAAGAACTTGTGTTTTGAGCAAGAGGCAAATGGAGATCCATGTACATTCAATTTTGACTTGGCCTGAAAAGCCATGCTGTAGCTGCTGAGTGATGTCTCAGTGAAAGACTACTTGCTAATTCATTGACCCATATCCTGTTCATCAGACATGATGCTTTAATGATTGTCTAGATGAAGATTGTTAATGAGCTCCTGAGAGCTTGGCGTTACTAACAAAAGAGTAAGTACTGCTGGTTGTCCACACAGCAGTTGTGTAGTTGTAATATCCAATTAATATTTAGAAAATACTATGGTCTTGGATATTTGTGTCATGCCAAAAAATAGTTAGCTAGGGAAAGTATTGTTTATGTGTGATATTGAGCACAAAAAAGCATAAGGTCAGACTGATGTTGTCTGAATATTTCAGTAGTTTAATATGAAATTTAATGGTCGCTAAGTAAAATACAGTAACATTTAAATACAACAAGATGTAAAAATATGTGGAATTGTGTATCAAAAGGCTGTTAACGTACATTATACTTTCCAGGAAAATATGCATGGGGAGTTACTAATACAGGGACAGGAACATGATTCAAGGGTCTTAATACAAGCTTAGGTGAAAGGATATTCTGAGAATGTGTATTCTGAAACTGAGCCCCTTTGAGCCCTGGGGCAGAAGTAATGGGTTTTCTGTTGCAAAATTCTCCAGAATACAGACCTTACTGAACAGATGAATTAAAGTGGATTCAGCACTTTACACAATGTCTCGTACAGGATTTTTTAAATGGGAACCATAAGAATGGATACTTACTTGATGCTTTTTTGCCCTTTCTGCTTTTGTATCTTTTCTCCTGCCCCCCTGGATGATTATCCCCCATACGTTTTTTTCTTCATTCCTTCTTTGCAATTTCATCTTTCTTTTTGGCTATGGTTTTTGAGGGGAGGGTCTCCTTCCATCCTTTCCCCTGCTTTTTACTACTAATAGTATTAATACAGAGGGTTTTTGGCAGGTATAAATTAGAACCAGCAGTGTACAAGGTGCTAAACTCACACCTTGCTCTCTTTACTCCTTTAGGTAAATAATACATCTGGAGAGAATACAATGGCAGATAATTGGGAGTTATTCTTAACAACTACTCACTCTTTTTCTATGTATATCTTTAAAAATACTGGGTCGTAGAAACTGTGAGAGAAATTTTTTCTCTCCTCAATATTGAGAGACGGTGGCTAGGAGAGAATTAATTAAAGCTGGCCGAGGCTACATTAATTACCATTGATTCTTCTAAAAAGAATAGCTAAAATCTTTGTGCTCACATTGCTAGGAATTGGACTCTATGTTTCATTCTTATCAATATTATTATCGTTGTTGTTGTGATCTGTTGTGTTGCTCTGTTGTCTCAAACACCCTCAAGCTGTGGTAAGTAAAGAAATGAACTATTTCAGGAACTGTGAATTTGGATGCTTCAGGAGTATTTCTAATGCTCCATAAAGCATATGCAGTATATTTGTAATCCTGTATATTTGTGCACAATTTTGGGATGAATAGGATCTAGCAGATATTTTCCTGCTTTTGAGGAGCGTGTTCAGATACCACAGTATTGATGTACATTAGTATACAAAGTAGAGAAAAATCTCCAAACTTCAGTTAAATTTTAAAAGATGTTGCACTTTTAAAGACAACAAAGATCTGTTGCACTCATCCACTAGAAATAAATGGTCTTCATCACCGATAATGAAAGAATGAGGTGTTTGTGGTTACTATTTTGTTTTCTCCTGTCATTGTTTGCAGTGGGTCTGTTAAAGTGCTTCTCTCTCCAAAAAGAGTGATTAAGGTTTTAAACTAACCTGTGAGGGAAGCTAAACACCATACTTTTTCCATGTTTTCCATGTTGTGAATGTTTCTAGCCTCAACTTTCATGGACACTTCTCATTTTACATCTGGACCTGCACAGCTGTATAAATTAGTCTAACTTGATTTAATTGAGGTATGTATTGCTAACAGGGCTTTCCACCAGCATCTTACATACCTCTGTACACTGTGTTATTGTCACAGGTGTGCTAAAAATGACAGGAACCTGATGGAGTCACATCAATCAAACCTGACATTAGTGTGCTCTATTTTTAGAACTGCATAAGCATGTGATCTCAGCAGCTAGCATGTTCATTCCTGTGTAAACTCAACCAGTACTGCAGTAGGAATACTGTCATGATTTAATGCCAGTATATGTGACCCTGTGCTAAGCCAGAGGGACGTACAACGCCCACTGGTGGTTGCTGTGCTCTGTAATTTAATTCTGTAATTCAGTATTGTTTAAAAAAACAACTAAATAGTTACCACATGGTGGAAAATTAGCAATAGGGGACTCAAATTTTCTTGTGGTATTAAATCTGCACATGGAAAAAGTTAAATATCATCCTCAATGCTATCCATGTGTTTAGTCACATTGAATGAAATGCTTATAAAGCATGACATTATATAATTTTTATAAGGTTTCCCACAACCAGTAAAATTTATTGCAGTTGCTTTGAAAAGCTTTGTGCAGGTGCCTTTTGAGCTGAGCTCACTCAAGTCAGAATATCACACACACTATGTGCAGTTAGTCACTGGATATGTAGTATGGTATTTAAGTAATCCCACAGTAAATTGATTTTTAGTAATCCAATAGTTTGGTGGGATCGTGTCTATATAGCTCACATGCAGAAATATTGAAATATAATCTCCAAAAAAGTGTGACATGAGAATTTGCTATGATGAAGAGTCTTTTGACATTGTGCAAGGGGTCTGTGGTTCTCTGTAAGAGTGCTCCCATTTCCTTATTTCTTTTCTCATCTCGTAGTCCAGGGAAACAACTTCAGGAATACGAACATCTGCACAGGAAAGGTACTAGACATTTGCTGACCCAAGTTCAGCTGATAAGTGCTGGTACTGATACCTCAGGGATATTAATTTCAAGAGTCAAAAGGGAATCACTTTTTCTCTGTTAGTTTTGAATATATAGTCAAACTTTCCTTTTCTCTCAATGAAAACTATTTGGTAAATTGAGGTAGCGTAATAATCTGCTGAGTATCCACGGCTGGGATGGCATGTTAATTGAATCTTGAAATCTGTTTATCATTCCTTTTGTGGCATACATGATTTCCTTTAGTTTGAATAGCAATATTCCAGATTTTTTCTGTCACTGCTGTGATGCATCATCATAAAATACAACTATCTCTTGTGTGGGTATTTTTGGTACATAGGTGATATTTGGGAACCTCTTGATTTTCAGGTATTTAGAGTGGGATAATATGCCCACAGACAGTGTAGTTATTTTGTTCACAAGTAAGTCGGGATTTGTTTCCAAACATTAAGTGAGAGGTGCCTCTGGAGCCTGAAACTCAGTTCCACTGAGATTCATATCTCTACCTCCTTCTGAACAAAATTGATGGTACCTGCTAAAGGAAATTCTGAGGCTATTTTTACCCTTCTGAATCTGTGGCAGAACACTATAGAAAACTGTCCAAAAGGAGAAAAGTGAGGTTTTTCTCTAGCCCTTGGTTGATCAAACTTCCCTGCCTGCTGACTAGTGCATACTCAGTATTCCAGCTAGGCTTTCCTAGGAAGAGGGAAAAATGCACTTTCAGATATCAGTACCAAGGCAAATGAGAATCAGAACTGACTATGTATCAAACATATGCACGTGTGTGTCCCTTCTGTGGATTAGAGGTGGCCCATCCACCTGTCCTAGATGGTATTGATGTGAATGAGCTCTCATGAATTGGACTCCCACCATGTTAAAATCGTGTCTGGTAATTAAGTGTCAGTTCCGTTAAAGGATTTAGAATCAGATTGGGTAAGGAAGAGGCTATAGCTGGTCATTGCCCACATCAGGGTCTGATACTGGCATGTCTCCACCTGCTTGATTCCTTCTGGGTTGCAACCAAGTGCGGAGCCTTACGGCAGCAGCACACAGCAGCCACCCAGGCTGGCCCCTGACCGGCGATGTGGCATAAGCCCAGCCCTTGGGGGTCCCATGGGTGGTGACAGCATTACCCACCATGCTGCTGCCAGACATTATCTGGCCTATGCTTATGCTACTCTCAGTTAACATATTTTGCCCCTAGTACTCTAATGCTGGCTACTATATGAATGGCTAGCCTGGTTATGTTGTAAGTCTCATGGCAGCTATTGACCTTTTGTTAGAATTCTCACCTTGCTTTTGATAGTGAGGACAAACAATATGTTGGCAAGAAAAGGTGTGGCTATTTAAATAGGTTAATGTATGGTAGACTAGGTGTCAATTTGCAGCCTGTCCTTTATATCTGGCAAGTATCTGTATGGCTTTCTTAGACACCTAAAGCTAATGTAAGTAAATTGCTTATTATGGGAGCACATGCAATTTATTTTAAATTTTTTATAGGGAGCAAATACTTTCCACTGGGGTGATTTCTGTAGAGCAGCTGATGAATTCCCAATCTGTGATTTAGCTGACATTTCTGTAATTTATTTCTCCGTCCGTTCTCTGAAGGCTGTCCTGTCCCCAGTCTCATCTTTGTCCGTGGAAATTAGAGCTTGATCAATATTTCCATTGACATTAGTGTGCTGTGGATGAAGATTTTACCCTTTTATCTGTCTTAATTTGAGCCCTTGTTGCTCTGAAAATTAAGTCTGGTGATCACTTTACATCAAATTTTAGTAGCTCTGTATCTTTGTAGATATTAATCTGCTTGTGGTAATCAGTTTGATATTTTTCTAATGTTTTCTCTAGTATTTACTTGTAAAGATTATTTTACTTGTAAAAATAATTCTCTTACTGCACACCCAAAGCTTGGCCAAAGGAAAGCCTTTTTAAAAAGATAAATCTTAGTTGGCTAAGAGTCATTAAAAACAATAAGGACAGATTCTTACAGTTGTCTGTGTATTGAGGAAGAAAATACAGAGTCTCAGAGGTACAGTTCGATGTACTGCAGTATGATCAATCCCCCTTGCTACTCTTGCAGTGATAATATCTTCTTCCCAGAAACTGCTTTTGGCTGGGAGTGTTTAACCATATATCACCTTCAGACAGGTGGCAGGTGATCAAAGCCTTGAAAAGCTGCTAAATGTAACTACCTAAGTGTCAGTGGTTTGGATATATTTTTTTTCCCAACCACAGCACTTTTTTTTATTCTAGGTTTCTTTAATGTAAAAATAGAGCCAGAGCAGAAATTGTCAGAAAGCTGCACAGTGCAGCCAATGCACTTTTGAAGCTGGTTCTAAGAATTTTGTAATACTTTATGAAAGTCAAGCAACCAGAGATGTCTTGACAAGCTAGACTACGACAGTTGTTCTTCACAGATAGTGATTCTGTAGTGTACTGCCCTTTTCTCTTGTGTAGGCACACACCAAGGAGGAGGTTACTTCCAGGGGAGGCTGAAAATATAAGTGGAGGTTTAGTAACAGTATTTTTTAGGCATTAGAGCACTTTCAGTATTTCTTTTCTGCTTATTGAGAAAAGCTTCCCAGCTTAGAATTTTCCATCTGTAAAAATATGAAAGTTAGACATAAAACCGGAACATATAAAAGAACACAGTAGGATATGCAAACTATCCAGCTCACCCACAACCCTTTAGTGAAAATAATAGAAATCACAGATTGTCTCTTTTCTTTTTTTTTTTTAAATCAAGAGATCCTTTATGTTCTGGCGGAACAGGAAATAGTGGTCTTAGGATATAGATGCACACAATGCAGGTAGAGAACAGGTAACATTTGTCAATAATACTTATTATTATATATTTTATATATATAGTTAGTATTGTTGTTAAACAATGTTTACTTGTGTTGTGCATCCCCATTATGAAAGTAATTTAAATTCAAATAACTTTTCAAGTCCTTCTTGAGGGCCAAAGCGCTAAAGAAAACTAAAGACCTACAAAGTCCACGAAGTATTTATTTTACAATTACATGCCAAACTTTTTTTAAAGCGTAAAGAATTGCAAAAATTGAAGCATTTGAATTCCCCTAAAAATCTTGTGAAGAAAACAGAGGCAGAGATAATCCAGTTATGGGGTGAGCATTCTGTTGGACTAGTTATCTCCATACTCACGTTATTCATCCTCACTGTTGAAGTTTGGATTTACATCCTGAAACACATGAATTCTTTTAAAGAGACAGTCTTGCCANTTTTTTTTTTTTTTTTGGACTGGAGTTCCACTAATGCAGCCTTTGATTGAAACAAATGGAAATTAAAACATTTGTATGGCAGACTGAAGTGATTTGCCTATCCAGGATGTTGCGCTGGGAGGTTTCCTGTGAGAGCCCCAGGACCAGCATTGTTTTCAGTCGAACACTCATTTCACACTGGAGTACTGGCTCAGAATAATTCTTCCATTTGAAGTGAAAGGTGGAAGAGGAAAGCCTGTGGTCGGTCCACAGAGAGAGCATTGACTGCTGAGGAGGAGGCAGAGCAAGTCTGCTGATCTTTTCCACACGGCTGTGCTTATTAACATCTCTGAATTGCATACTCTGTGGAGGTTCACTGAGTATCTATTTCCTTTCTTCCTCTTCTCTCACACCCCCTTGGGTACTTGACTGAATAATGATTATGGTATTGATGCATGAATTTGTCTGAAAAGCTCCATGGCAAGTGTTAGGAAGAAAGGTGGGTCAGGCTGGAGCTATATAAATGCTATGTGAAACTTTTCACTGAAATTAGTGGTTAAAATGAACATTTAATAGGATTGGAATTTTAACTCGTTCATCTGGGCTCTTTGGATTTATATTTTTAACCTTTTATATGTGGAAAAAATTGTTCTGTGAACCAGCAAACAGATCTTCATTTGTGGCTGAGCATATAAGTAAAACATGACACTCCCACTCTCCACAACTATTTACACCTGAGGGGGAAAAATACTGAGATTATTTCAAGTGTTTTGTGATTATAATGCCCTATTTCTTTAAGTCATACCTGCTGGAGGGTTATGTTTTGTATGTGTGGCTCTCCACTGACATAAAATGTACCCAGATAAAGACACAGGGAAAGAGTCTATACTGCCTAATTCAATTGTTCTAAAGTGAAGTTGTTGTCTTGTCTTGATGGTTCATCTTCTCTCAACACCTGTAGGAGTATTTTATAGTGAGATGCCTGTTCTGTATGAAAGTAATGCAAAATTAATAATACTTCATTGCATTTGTGCCCACTGAAATCTCCATCGAGTTCCAGAGGGATTCCATTCCTTTAAATGGCTGCTGAGAGCTATAAAGCCACATGCCTTTAGTACTGCATGGCTGGCTTCTTTGGAGGGAATCTGGTTCTGTAAAAAACTGAAGTGATCATTTAGACAAGACATAATTAAGTGAACAAAACTAATGAAACACTGGAGGAGTATCATCAAATATGAAATTCCAAATGGCCCCCAAGGGGCACTTGCTTGATGAATGACTACCCAAAAGCACTGGTCCCATCTTTTGAGAACATGTATTCATTTATTTTATGCTTCTTTGAATAACGGGGCATCCATGACACCTTTACATGTTTCATTAGCATACATTTCAAGCTCAGAGTTGCTCACTAAAGAATCCAAACCAGAGACAATTTATTAGAGATGTAATTTGTTCAGTAACTGAAAATCTGCCCTGCTATTAGAGGCTTTTGTAAAAACCTTATTTCTGCGTATGCAGGCAAGCTCCTTTTGTTCATGTCTTTCTACAGGACAAAACTCTTGTCATACACTGTTAGTAGCTGACTAAGCCTCATCTTCTGGAAAAGGACCATTTGGAAGTACTCACCTCACCCATACTTCTTGTGGAAATTAATGCTTATTGGTGGATTGTGGCTCTCTGAATCTGAGGAAACCTGGGAACAAGTTTGCGTAATTGGCTTTTGCTCCACTTATATAAACCATACCATGTTACAGTCAAGGTCTGTTAAATTACAGCGGAATAACTATGGCCCAGCATTGAAGTGAAGCTTGGGAATACATTTTTCAGTATTATTGTGATGGCTGAATTTTCTAGAGCAATTGCTTAGAGTTTTTATTCCAATTTTTACACAAGACGAGAAAATACCAACCCACTGAAAGGGAACAAAGGCAAACCTTAAGCAAGTTTCTGCTCAGATGAGCTCCTTCATAGCAATAGTTATTGTGCTCATCCATTCATCTTTGGTAAAGCTGCTGCCATTCTTATACTTCTTTCATTCTATGAGTATCATTTCTAACAGGCAAAGACTTGTTTTAAAAATAAAACCAAATAAACCCCAAAAAACTTCTGGGAGCTATTTTGATTTCATGCTCTACCTGTCAATAGAAATACACAAAAGCATGGCAAGGAGTCAGACAAGCTGCTTATGTGAACTGGCACTTGGCATTTTTACCCATGAAGGCATATGCAAAAGATAAAAATATGAAGATGCTCTAATTCTTGTCACTCACCCATATCTCTGAATACAACTATTCCAAGAGAGGGCAATAGAGTACCTAATGGCTGAGATCTCCTTGGACCTTTTGTTTCCTGAGTGATAGATCAGAATAGAAGGTAAAGGTCAAGTACTCCCTGTAAAAAGCCTGCAGTAAATTTTAAAATATTCTTCTTAAGGACACCATGTAGGGGTATATAGGGAAATAATATTGAACAGGACAACAGGAATTGCATGAATTTTTCAGCATAGAAAAAAAAGCCACCCTCAGTGTTTTGTAGAATACAAAAGTGGCATCAAAAGTGAGGAAATAAAGTATGTTTTAGTGGATGAAGAGCATTCTGTGGAGATGACTGTAGATTCAAGATACATCTCGAGTGCTTATTGATGGCTCTTTTCAAGCTCTCTTGGTGCAGTTGGAACTACTCGTCTTTCCTTATTCAAGCAGAACTGAGGTTATTCTGATGCAGAATTCTGCTAACCAAGGGGCACAGAATTCAGAAACAGGAGTTAAAAAATCTGATGAGTAGAATTTAGCTGAGGAGTATCAAAAGTTGTATTTAAAACTTGCTTTTTGTCTTTAAGTAAGATCTCAGACCAAGATGTTTAGGAAGATTAGTGATAAATTTGTGTTCCTAATTTCAATGTTGGTCCCAAAACTACAGCTACCAACTAAGAATGTGATATCTTTTGCATATGTGTAAACACACATATACATGAAGACTATTAGAAGTAAGATGTGCACCAATGTCTGCCTTCTTTTTTTTTTTCTTAGAGTCTTGATTTTAAAGAGTGTTTTCATGCAGTCTGCTTTCTCAAAGAGATTTCAAGTTCATTTTAGAAGCCCACCAGGTTATGTACGATAGTTAGCACCAATTAAGAACATAATATAAGAACAGGAACCTCTTGTTTTAACCTTCTGGAACATCATGATTTAAAAATCCTTCTAGATAGCAGGGCTTTTTCTCCTAAATATTAAGGGATACTTGAGTTTTAATTGTTTGTCCACCAGCCTATGTTTGCTCTTGAAAACAGAGGGATTAAGTACAGTCAGCAGTATTTTAGTTTCCTGAAAGACTGAGGAGTTTTTTTCAGCACTGCTTCGATGTGAGTGAATTGTTAGTGACACAGGTGACTCAAGGTTCTTTAACTGCAGTGATCAATCTGCATGTCTGGACCCACCTCAAATGTCTATTTTCAAAATCTCCCTCATATGCTCATATAAGCATCATTGCATATGTCACTGATATCCCCTAAATATTTCTCAGAGTATAGAGATATACAAAACTGTGAAGAGGTGGTGAGTGTTCGTAATGGCAACCTAGGAATCTTTAGAAAAATATTGCATTTGATTCAAGCAGAGAATCTTGCTTTTCTTTTACTGCACTTAACCTTTCTGTTCATATAATACCATAATTACACCTAAATTTGAGAAAGCTGTGAAAATTTTCTTTTTTAATGCTTTCGATTTTTTCAAGTAACAAAGGAAGAGCATAGGTGTGCCAAGGACTATTAGATCTTTTTTGCCTCCTTTCCTGCTGGAGTTTAAGGATTCATATCCATAGCTGAAAACTATGTATGGAATCAGTTTTGCAGATGCCAATGAGATTTTGCATGCAATAACGTAAAAAAAAACCAAACAAAAACCACAAAGTCTTGTCAGCTTTTTAAGGATGCTTGATATTTCTCTGCCTGCGTTTACACTGGAATTCTACACACATACACACATTTCAGTGTATTATCCTTTTACTGGGTTTCTAGGCATAAAATGTGTATAACTGAGAATAGCTCTGTCCCCTGCAGAGCAGGAAGCCAGTGTGCACTGTATCAAACTCTATTAAGTGCATTTTCAGGCTAGTCAGGTTTCAAGAAATACATATTTTTATTCCAAATGAAAGGTAGTGGAAGACCTAGATGGTGACATTGTATATGAAGACTGATATGATGTCTCTAAAAGTCAGTTAGAGGTTCAAATACTGGTTTCTGCTTGTGCTAAAGGAAAGACGCTCTTTTCCTGCTTAACACAAATCTTCTGGTCGCTTCATAGAAATAAAAGTAATGTAGTGACATAGTTAATTGACTGCTTATTTTCTAGTTCATTATTGCTGACATCAGTTGGCATTGAGAAATCCTTTAGGAAATTCTAGGGAAATTAGGAGAAAGATCTCTTTCTTCTAAAGAACCTTAGGAACGAAATTAGATAGATGTGAAGTTGACTTAGGTAGCACTAATGGTTTTCCTTTTATTTAAGTCTAGAGATGCCTGAATACATAAATCTAATGTAGATGATAAGACAAAGATGAACTTCAAGATATGAATGAGTTGGGAGTATTGTGAACCTTAACATCTGTCCAGACATGATGGCGACTGAGGGTGTGTAAGAGTAAAAACAGAACCTCAATCATTTTAGCACTCATTTAGCTGAGGAGGAAAGACATTTTTCTTACCATGTTTTCCCCTGAGTGGCAGAAGGAAGCACTTGGTGTTCTTTTGGGAAAAGGCAGATGGGTTTTACAAGAGATTAATCTAGAACAGTGCTTGCCAGAAATGTCACTTAAAGTGGCAGATGGGATCAGCAACAGGGAATTTGACACCAGCAAGAGAGCAGACATTTCTGTCTTAGGATGTTGGGGTGTTGCAGAATGTCCTGTGCGATGTCAAACTAGCAGGCTGAATGACTGGAATAGCCAGCTTAATTAAAATGTGAGCAAGTTAGATTGTATTCTTCCCAGTTTTTGCTGTTGGGTCTGAATACATTCCTAGATTACATGTTCTGTGTCCCCTGCTTTAGAGGGACACATTTAGAATACATGCTTGCATTTTCAAGAGACTCAAAGTATCTAAGTAAGAGGTAGCAAGAACAGTAAGCTTTATTCTGTTTTCTGTCCTTTAGAATCTCGTGTGTAGACATATACCAGTTGAATGTCTCCCAGTATGGTCAGCTGGGAAATTTCTCTGCTGAAAAAAGTCTTTGACGACAAATGGATTAGCTTTTCTGTTCCGCAAATGCAAATTACTGTCAAAAATGTGAGTCTGTCAATGTTTATCAGACTCATTTGTCAGCCAGGAGCTAGCTGGACTTAGAGATTTCTGCAAGTCAAATCAAGAAACGAGAATGTGGACAGTATGAGACTCCAGAGAAAGTTCTAGGAGTTACTGTGTATGAACAGAATAGTTGGTCTTGTTTGTGGAGCCATAAAGAAAGGTTGCAGAAAGAATCAGATGGTTGGAGGGACCATTTGATCAAAGAAATATAATATTCCTGAGAAAACAGTCCTTGGAAGGAATGATGACTGATTATTTCAAAGCACTGGGAAATCAGTAACATTTGAGCCAAGGACTATTCTTTAAGTCGTCAGAGAAGAGTGCAGTAAGGCATATCTGGTAAGCAGAGAAAGGAGTTCCCACTGACATTTAGCTTAGTTGGAAAAAGCAGCAGTGGAAAGTGAAGAGGTGTGAGGTGTTAAGAGAGATTTGTTAATGTCAAAGTATGGAAAATTTTCTTTATTGTTCTCTCTAGAAACTGCATTGAAGAAAGAGAAGTGTGAAAAGGAAGGCAGTACAGGAGAGGGGCCTAGGAATGTCAGCAGATTAGAGGAGGCGGTAATGTCTTCAATGTGTTTTCCCATCTTAAGAATGAGGTGTCTACAAGTGTCAAGTTTAACCTTTTGTACAAAACAACTGTTACTTATAAAAATGGTAAAGAATGTGGGCTGCAATGATGATTCTACAATGGTTTGTGATACTAACAAAGAGTGCTGTCGAAATTAAAAATAATAGGTATTAGCTGTTGTGTGCCATACCCAGCTTTACTGACTTTAAATGTTCTGCATAAGGCAAAGGTGAACATTAATCTCTTGCTTTCCAGGAGGTGTGGCCAATAGTACAATGATTGCAAGTGAAAAGCTCACCAACAATGTCATTGTTACCAAAGTAGGGAAAATTCTTTCTTTGTCACATTAAGGACACTGTATTTTTTATTTTGGACTGCACATGAGGTCTCAAAAGAATAAATTACATAGCTTACAGTTGAATACTTGAAAGTTTTTGATACTAAAGGGTATTTTATACTTGAAAAATATCTGTACGTAGATTTGTTTCTGTTGCATTTGTGATTTCAGTTGTAACTATTGCTGTTAGAGTAATGGTAAGTTACCAGAAATGACAGAGGCACCAGCAGAGGTGAGAAAAACAAAGTGAAAGCAACTACTTGTCCTCAAGATTTAGGATCAACTAAAGGATATAGACTTTGAACACTGTCTTGTCAAGTCTGCTAACAAATGCATTTGAAGCTAGATCAGGTATCTCTACATATCACTGTGCAGACATGGCCCTAGAAACAGGGAAGTCTTGAAATGTAAAGCTTAGAGCTTTTGACATGTTTATGTCTCTGTCAGCAAGGAGTTACGGGCTATTGTCAAAGTATGTCTGCTTCTGAAAACAATTCCTCTTCTTCATTAAATGTTCTAGTATCAGTCATTTAGGGAACCACTAATGTCAATAACTTTTATAGAGTGATCAAAGATAGATTAATGGCTTTGAATTCTGCATCAAACAGTAACAGGAAAGCCACATATGCCACTGCTATTGCAATTTTGAGAGCATGACAGTCTGTCATGGTTTTTTTTATATGATGCTCCTCAAAATACTAACAATTTTTCACACAGTTTTGAACTGATACATAGCATTTTTAAAATTCTCTCTTCCTGTGTTACTTGCTTAAACAGTCCCCTGAACTTTTCTTTGCATGTTAGAGATTTTTCTGCTTAAGAAGTTTTCCCTTGTGTTCACTTAGTTTGTTTTATGAAGTGGTATTCCTTCTCCTCTCTCAGTGCCAAATTTCCTGATTAGCGTAGCTCCAAGTGCCAGAAAGAAAATCTTTCTAGTGCCTCATGCGATTGGACAGGATCTCAGTTGCTGTGTGTTGATGTGGTTCTACAGTGGCCCTTTGGAGTCAGGAGATAGGAGGATGCTACGGCAAGGCGCAGCCTGAGCACGTTGGCCAATACAGAGCTCTCCCCCCATTCTGGCAGTTGTCCTGCACCCCCGTGAAGTGCAATTGTAGCTTGAAGGTTCATCTCAATGGAAATTCTATTCTCTGGAACCATTTGCTTTACCATCCATGTGCCAAGCCTGATATTTGATGGGAAGAAAAGGATTTGCCTGTTAGTGTCCTACTTAGACTTGTAAGTAAACAAAATGCTGTCTCAAAAGAAGGTTCAGCAAAGCCTGAATTTTCACACTGAAGAAATACTTTGTGGCTGCTGCATAATTTCTTTGCCAATTCCCCCTAACCATTCCTCTTCATTTTGGAAAAAAAATCCTAAGAAAATACAAAGTTATGAAAACATATTTTGCAATATTTATATGAATGTCATTACCTCGAGGCAAAGCTAATGACTGTGCAAACATGTGGTGAAAAGGATTAAAAATAAATGACATTTGGCTTCGTAATTGGTATGAACTTTGCTTTGTTTCTTCTTAAACCAAGACTGATGTGTGAAACAGTACCAATGATAAATTGCACAGTATTTGTTAGAAAGGGAGTGTTCAGGATCTCATAATCTTGGTTGTAAAGTCTTTCAGCGCATGAGTTCTAGCACTACTCTACAATCAAAGTATCTTACAGTCTTCATCATTTTCTGTGTACATGTTCACATTCCGATTTAATAACATGGCAGAAACATCAAGTAATACGGTGATTATGATATGGTGTTGCAGTACTCAGTGCCAAAGATGTCAACATCCTGATCGCCGCCTGCTTCAATTATAGAATGTAGCATTTCTGCCTGAGCGTGTCGATTCTCAACTAGAATAAATTACAGACAAACTCAGAATCACTCTCAGTCTGAGCATCTGTTAAACTAATTACTAGAAAGAAAATAACCATGAACTTCAAAGACATGGCAACTGTGGGGTCTGGTGAAATTAGGAAATTGGGAGAACTTGATAGAAACAAAAGAGATGGAAGTTGCTTGGATACATTTCAGGTCAACTGTTGGAAAACTTTGGAAAGAAATCAAACTCCCCATTCTAGCCTAATCAAATCAAACGAGGTCCTGTTTGTATCTGCTTATCTGGCATGTTTTAAAAACGGAATTAAAACAGCAAAAGAGAAATGCATTAACTATAAGATACGTATAAATACATGCACATTTGGTAATATCTGTTTTGGATGATAAGTGTTTTTCTGTAAGTAGCCACATGCTAACTAGCAAGCAAATAAGCCACTATTATTTTTTAATTTCTAACTAATTCAGCCTTGTCTGCTAATTTTCTTCCTCAGCCCCCCTTATTTCATGTACCAAAGTGATGAACATGCTTCAGGAAGAAATAAATAATAAAAAGTATCTGTTTTGAGGAGCCTGACTGCCTGGCATTATTTGCACAAGCTGTATTTGATGAAAATACAATTATATTTTAATCCATTTAAGTCAGTCAGAGGGCCATAGGGCTTGGTTCAATATGAAACCAAAGCATCTATTTAATTTTAAGCATGTGATTAAACCTGGTTATATGCTTACAATAAAATGCTTTGCAGGTTAGTGCCTAAAGTAACCAGGCTTAATAGATAGAAATAGTGGAAAACACAAAGCAATTATGGTACTTGTTTGGTTTTATCCAAATACCTTTGCTTTCTGCTAAATGCCTGCTTTCTATGACCTCTTAATCCTTTCCTCCTCCAAACTGTGTCAGAAAAAAATCCAACTTCCATAAGAATGTGCCGTAATCAGAAAGCCAGTCACGTCTAATGCAGGTCAAATCCTTGTCATGCTTGTGGCCTTGCTACTTATGAGCAAACACAACTATTCAGGGTTTATGCTAAGAGTGCAGTTATATTTATGATTATTAGAAGAACATATATTATTTTGACGTTTCCGTATTGTGTACATATTAGAAAACAAAATGATAATATATGATATCTTACATTTCATACCTCATACTCCCAAAATTCAAGGGGGCAAGGCCATTTTATACTGGCTAAATCCTCCCCTTAGCTTACTGACTTCAGAAGCAGCGGACTCGGACTCTACATGTTGAGATTATCAAGATAACAAGGACAAATCTTTTTAAAACACAGAGAAGAGCAGTCAAAAGGATGACGACAACGCAAGGACGAACAAGAAAAGGGAAAATGTTGGAAGACAGATTTAGGTAAAGTAAGGTGGAAGAAAAGTAAATCTTAGAAGAAACTAAAACTGTGAGCCCAGAATACTGGCAAAAAGTCAGTGTAAATGTGGGGTGAATCAAAGAATGATGAACAGAAAAGGTGGGACACATTTTTGCCTAAAGTATGGAACTTGGTGCCAGAATACTGTGATGATTAGAGTGTCAGTTAGATCTCAGAAGGTATAGTTGTGTTAGTTGGGGCTGGATTTTTAATTCTGGTCATCTTGAATTTAATGGACAAGTCTCACATGATTTTGCACCAGGCCTTACATATGAAATAGAAACCTAGTCTTCATGCTCAAGATGTAGTTTGCTGTAATGTTTTTAATGCCACAGAAAAGTAAAAGTTTTAATGGTTTTCAAGGAAATGAATACGAGTAATCCTGACATTCAAAATATTATAAATCCTAAAATACTTATTTTTTTATGAAGTTGGGTGACTTGATGGTTCAGAAATTAGTTCAAATTCAAGAGTAGTTTTCCATCAACATACTGGATGAGAGAATAAACAATACTTTTAGAAATATGAGATAAGCCACACTTGGAAAAAGTTAAGAGTATCAATTAGAACTTAAAGAAATAGAGGGACTTAGGCTGTGGAAAAAATAATATATGGAAATTTTTGTTTCTAAAAGGAAATTATGAAACATGGTTAAAGTTAATATGAAATGTAAACTTTGTAAGAGGTGAAAAATTACACATTTACTGAACTCTTGATGCCAGCTTTCTATCCTTTACAAACACTTCTAAATTATGGAACAGCTGTTTGATATGAGCGTTACCATGTTTCTGCTGTTCTGAAAAATATTAAGAGCTTGTTTCACTCTGAATTTCTCAATTGCTGCAACAGTGACAGCTTCATATAGAGTACTTTTAAAGGAAGCCACCAAAGGCTTTGATTGTCATATACACATAGATTCACTCTGTTTTATCAGCCTAAATCAAACAGCTTCTTTTAGGTAAAATTCACAGATTAAACAAAATATTTTAGTATGACTCTTAAGGACCTGCTGCATTGAAGAGTATGTTTGTTAAGCATAACAAGCCCAAAATTATTGCAGCCTGAAGAGGGCAGTAAAGATAAAGCTTTATTTTCCTTAGTTTTTTGCTGTTTTCCGTGTATGCTGTTATTCTGAAAGTGCATTACTGAACAGCACATATTTACAGGTGTTACATATTTCTGGAGCTTTGCTGCATTTGTTTACTCTGGAGAAGAGGAAGCTTAGGGGAGACCTTTTCCTTCTATAACTCCCTGAAAGGAGGTTGTAGACAGGCAGGTGTTGGCCTCTTCTCCCGGGTAACAAGTGACAGGACAAGAGGAAAAGGTTTCAAGCTGCACCAGGGGAGGTTCATGTTGGACATCAGGAAGAATTTCTTCACCGAAAGGGTGTTTAAGCATTGGAACGGGCCGGCCAGGGAGGGGGTGGAGCCACCATCCCTAGAAATGTTCAAGAAGTGACTGGGCATGGCACTCAGTGCTAGGGTTTAGTTAGCATTCACTCAAAGGTTGGACTTAGTGATCCTGGGGGTCTCTCCAACCTTATTGATTCTATGATTCTGTGGCAAAATATACCATCAAGTGGCTGAAATCCTTTGCTGGGATTTTTCTGAGGGTCTAACTCCTTCATGTGACAGTGCAGAACTGGAAGGTGTCCATCACTTAGGAAAGTAGCTTGCAGGTAATGAATTCCGTGAGCCACCCTTGCTTCAACTGGGACATCCCCTTAAAATGAAGCAACACTGAGTTCTGGGTTAGGTTAAGAGAATAAATTTGGAGATTGCCAAAAAATATGAGATGTTGTTTTCATATTTTGTCTTAACCATTTCAAAGAGGCCAAGCTCCCTTCAGAAATGGAACAGTGGGATTTTATAAGAGGAAGATTTTATACTTTTTCTGTTCATCTGTCATGGGAGCTTCCTGACAGCCAGGTTTGTGTAGAAACTTAGGTAATTTCCCTTGTGTTAAGGGGCAGTGAATTTTATATAGTAAAAAATTATGTGTGTGTTGGGAGGAAATTGTAATTGCAGAACAGCAGATATCTAAATTGTTCTGAATATTCAGTATGTTCCTTTCTGACTAGGCATTGTTATTCCTCAGGAGCCTGCTATTTGCTTTAAGCTCAGGAAATAACATAGCTTTTTAAAGCTGACAGAAATGTATGTGTTTGCATATTTTATTTGTATGGATACACACATGGCCTGCATTATGAAACTTACTTTTAAAGGTATTTTGTACATACAGATGTAGTGGGCTTGTGTGTGTGTGTGTACATTTATATATTGCCATATGGCTAGAGTATATTATCCATACCCATTAGGAAATGTCTTTGGAGAAATTTGGGCAAAAATAGGAAATTAGCTTGATTTCTCTCTTTAAAGCAGATAACTGACAGAAGATACTGATTTAGTCGGCAACTCTTAATCAGGCAAGTGGTGCTGAAATGGATGATGTTTCATTAGTAAAGCAATGTCCAGCCAATATTGGGGGGAACAATGTTGGATTCTTAACGTTTGCTGACATTTTCCCAAACAAGTCTTGCAACTCTTCAAAGGAGAAACAGCTCAGATTGTCTTCAGATCCCTGCTCTAGACAGCGATGCAGACTGCCATTTCTACTCCCCATTACTGAGTAGAGCTGTGTCAGGGGTGCACAGGTTCTTTAGAGGCATGGTAAAGAAATAAGGTAGGAAGAAAATACATGGTGAGGGGATGGTACTAAGAGCTGAGAAAGAAATAATTTTCCATCAGAAAATTCAGAAGGAGAAGCTTAAAATGTTAATGCAGGATTCCTTTAATTTATGAGAAATAAGATATTTTCTGTTCATGCCAATCTCTTGAAACTTGTACGTAACTGAATTATTCTAAGTTGAAAAATTCCAATATTATTTTCTGAAATTGCAAGAAAACAAGAACGTTTTAGGGAGAGACAGCATTTTCACTGGTATGCTCTTTTGACCAAAACTCCCTAGACTGTAGGGCATTTCCCTATGAAATGTAGTTCAGTCATTTTCAAAGACCTCAACAGATTTTTTTCCTAGATTTTTTAAAGTAAAAATCTTCCCAGTCAGATGTTGAGGCAGGTAGTGAGCTGATACAAACTGGAGTGCCTCCATTGAAATACAAGAATCAGCTGGCTGAGGAAAGAGCCCAGTACAGTTAAGCATACTTAATTGTTTGGAATGGCTTCATTTTGCTTGAGATTTAGCATTGGAAAAATCATAAGCAGAAGCTGAAAATAGTCCTTTCTTAGACACAGTTCAGTGAAACATTTAAACACATGCTTCAGTTCATCCTTGTTTAATAATGTACTTAAATAATGCATTTAACTTTAGTCACATGCTGAAGTCCATTTCTTTCCAGGGCTTTTAAACAGAGCTTTCACTTTTACTCATATTAAAATGACAGTTGTCCACTTGCCAATATGTAGCTAAATTATATTTCTATTTTTAAAATGAGGTACAAAGACATACGAACCTCACACTTTCTTCTGAGGAAGCATAAAATAACAGTGGAGTAATTTTTTCATAACCCAGATTTTCCACTGACTCTGTTTATTGGATGTATGTTTCAGGTGCCAATAAACAGAAACAAGTGCAGATTTGCTTGTATTTATAAAATCCACATGCACCCTAGTAACCATCACAGAGTCATAGAATCTTTAAATCATGGAATGGTTTGGGTTGGAAGTGACCTTAAAGATCATCTTGTTCCATCCCCTCTCTGCCATGTACAGGGACATCTTCCACTAGACCAGGTTGCTTAAAGCTCCATCCAGCCTGGCTTTGAACACTTCCAGGAATGGGGCATCCACACCTTCTCTGGGCAACTTGTTCCAGTGTCTCACCATCCTCACAGGAAAGAATTTCTTCTTAATATCTAATCTAAATCTACCAAAAGTACCTCTTCTAATGATAAGAGTGTTAAGATGTGTTTTGGCCAAAATTCAAAAATGATAGCGCATGTTAACCCCCTGGAAATAGATGGATAACTGTGAATAAGTTGACAAGCATATTTTCTTTTCCGAGTATCTTTACCTGTATGTTGCAATTGGCCTTCTTGAGTTTCTTTCCTCTTTTCTGAAATAGAGATAGCACTTTGCAGTGAAGAGGTGCCCAGCGATGATGGCAACAGTGATGATGGCAGCACAAGTTGTACGTAATGGAGTATCCTAACCTTTGGCACATTGCCAAATTAACTAAGATCCAATTAATCAAGATAAAAGCTTTTTGTCTAGCATGATCTGAGCCTGTTGACAATTTCTGTCTTTCAGTTATATTGTGCATAGCCTGTATCCTTCCTGGATGGCATCTGCTATAAACTGGATTATTGCCAGACTGAAAATAAAACTGGTTACTTTTCTTTTTAGCTGAAGTAATCTGCTGTTTATTATGCCTGACCCTGTCAAACTTTCATTGTGGCACTCTTACGCTTACTATATGTCTGGTCACAAAACACATCCCCATTCTGTTATTTAGATTAGAAATGCAGACATTTGAAGTATAGAGAAAAGTATAGAGTCAGTGATGTACTGGATACACTTTGACTTTGCACTGAAGCTGTGCTTCTTATCATTTTGATTTGAAGTAATCTCTATTCAAATTTATACAGAAAGCGATTTTTAGTTTTTAAAAAATAATTTTTAAAATAGAAATTCTACTTTTATACACATTTTATTAGAGTATCTGTTCTTATACTACCTTCCAAGAGAATAATAACTGTATTTCTTTTCTTTCATAGAAGTACAGTCTACACTGCTATAAACCAAACTGCTCTGTGATGCAGTTTTCTGTCCCTTGTTGCATTGCTTCCTGTGAGACTCGATGTAGACAGGGCTCAGCTGCTGAGTGTATACTATGTTAGAAAGTATGGACTTCAGCAGCCCAGTAACATGTTTTAAAATAGGACATTAGGCATTCCTACAATATGGCAAAACCCTACCAGACTTCAGAGAAGATTTTTTTTAAGATTAAAAAATGAGGAATTTTTTAAGCTCTCCTATTAGGAATGTGATATGTATTTATAGTACCTTCAGGTTCTGCGCAATAAAAGTGGTTATACCTTTAGTCCTTTTAGTAGCTCACAATTTTATTACTGAAGTTATTTTGTAGATTTTATGCTTGGAGCAAGGTCAGTGTATTGCACTGTATAAATTATTCTAAGTAATTGCTCAGTTATTTTATAGCTTAGTCACAGGATTTTTTTATTATTAAACATAGTCTTTTCTTTAAGGCTGGGAAGAGAAGGTCACTATAAATCACATGGCAGCTTGCCATTTGGGGTTTCAGCTTTACCTGTGATAAGGATTTAATAACAATCTGGCCCAGACACCAGTTCCCTCTCAATTACCTTTCCACATGGGCATTAGTTCACACTGTTTATTAAAAACTCCCCTTGTAGTTGTTTTAATGGAGTGTTTCAGATTAATGGCCCCTGTGGAGTTTAACTTCATTGCACTTCATTAAAGCTAGATTGTACAAAAGGTTACTTCAATTAAATCCAGAACTTGACCTTAAATCTGTATGGATTTTTTAAGAAAATGTGGTAAAATTTCTATGCCAATCCTTTGAGATTAACAAAGCAAAATCTTTCTTGGTGACTGGTTCAAAATATATTTTCTGTTCCAAATTCCCTTTCAGATTAATATGCAGATTTCAGGAGATTAGAAGATGAAAGCAACTGAACAGTGTATGATCTGTGAATGAATTGGCTAAGTAGTTTTTTTAGAAATAGGACAGGCTAGGGAAACTTGAGCACTTTTTCTTACCTGTCAAAATGTTTGATTTCTTCTTCACAATACTTCTGATGAATAACCTGATGAATAACCATTTATCCACAGTGCAGGTGAAAGTGCTTGTATAAACAAAACTTTCATATTTTCTAAATTCAGGCCCACAGATGACTGCCAAATACACTGCTTTTTTTTTTGCATGGGTAGGCCTTTCAGTGCAGAAATTTTTGGTGTTCTCAACTGCACATTTCCTTTTCGAATGGCATTGCAATAGCAGGTGTTGGGAGAGGTATCCCATAGTAAGGTGGAAAGGAAGGGTGATGCAGAACTTTGCTGGTAGTGAGGTCAGTTGGTTTAGCAGGGAGAAAAGGAACAGTGGAGTGATGATGAGGTTTTCGCCAAATACACTGCTAGCTCGCTAGTCTTTCTGAAAAAGACACGGTTTTGATGCTCTGGAAAACAGGGCACAGGTATTGAATTTGGTGGGGTGGAGAAATACAGAAATCTAGGTTAGGAAATTTCAAGAAATACTATCATAGCAGGGTTTTTTTTTCCCTTTTACCGGAAGTCTAGATAAGATTTTAAAAAAGGGTCTATGCACAGCAGAGAATAAAATTGTATTTGTATGTGTTCATATATTTTATCAATTTTAGCATTTATAAGATTGTTCCTATGGTGGACTCCTGATGCTTCAGTATAGATCTGATTCCTATTTCGCTAAGGAGTCTTCAAACTGTGAAATGATGTGAGTTTATAGAGTAGTTGACAGTGTGCAAAACATGTAAGTAGCAGAGAAGCTGTGTGTGTAATGTTTCCAAATTGTACTGTTGGGAAGAAATGGCCTAGCTCTTGTAATCAATTGGTTGTGTTGGGCAATGGATATGGCCTCCTGATAAAGTGTGATAGACTTGGTCCCAGGATCTACTTGGAGGTAAATTAATTTATAAAGTTTGAGAAAATCTCTTGGATAAAGGTGCTCATTAAACATTTGTTTTCCGAACAGTGACTTGGCTTAACTAGCTAGCTAGTGTATATCAAAGAAAAAATTCTGTCCTCTAATAATATAAATCTGGAAGTTCAGTCTGTAATATTCCTATGTATAAAATGAGAATTATTTTACATCATCTAATGCGTCCATGAGTAGTCTCGGTTTTCTTGTGTATCAGAGTATTCAGTGTTGCATTTATTACCAGTTTTCCCTCTGAAATTCTTGTCACGAAGTTCCCTCAGTTCTTGTCAATAGGAACAGTAATCTCTAGTTTAGCAGAATAGATGATTTTTGTACCAAGAAGGTTTGTAGCAATCTCTTATAAACAGAATTTAAAAAAACTGTAGGGGGAAAAAGCAACAATTCATACTTTAATCATTATCTAAATGAAAAATGGAGAGTCTTGATATTTGTTCCTGTGTATATACAGAAAGAAAGAGCCAATGGTTATAGCATTCCATAGATTTACACGTACATCCTGAAATTTCTGAGATTAAACAACATTCTAAATATTTAGCATTAGACATTTTGAAGTTATTTTTAGTTATTTTATGACTCATCATAGCAGTTATTTAATGTTATACTTAAAGACATTTGTTTAGGAAAAGTTTATACAGATTTATATGAAGTGACATCTGTCATGATCTTTGAAAGCTAGAATCATAGATTCTTTGCTAAGGGGAAGTGTATTTCAGATACAAATTTTTATTAGGCGTGGATGTTATATGTATCACAGTTTCAAGACACAGTATTGTGCAGCCTGCATCTGGAGTGAGAACAAGAGATTAAAACACATATTTCAGGCTTTCTATTTCAAGATCATTAGTATTTAGGATGTTCTTTCCAAGTAGTCACATCAAACACATTTTCTCCTAACACTTTTGGGTAAATTTGTGGAACTAAATAGAACAGACTTTTGTCATTAAATCTTTCTGAAGTACTGGGAGATCTCTTAGTCATGACCCACAATCCAGGTTCAGACCGTCGTGGCTAGTATTGTGAATTTTCCCCTGTGATTTTAAAGGAAACAAATCTATAAAATGAACCAATTGGCTTCTACTCCCCTGCCCCACAAAGTCCTCTTTAAGCCATTAAACACTGTCTCCTTAAAATAGCTTGTTGAATAAGCACATGCTGTTTTTAATCAGATAATGTAAAGAGCTGTTTGGAAAACCCCAAGTGTTTGCCTGTATTCTGAAGCATTTGCCTTTTAAATGAACCAGCTGGACTAAAGAGTGAGTTGGCAATACAATATGTTAATACAAAATCATAAATGAGGCAGATACAGAAAGTCAATAAAGGGAAAAAAGGCCATTTCTCTCAATATAGGAAGTAAGGACAGTCTGTTGACAGTATCAAAGGGCAGACTTAGTACCTATGAAATTAAGATTTTTTCACAGGATCCATAGTTAGGTTTTGCAATGCGCTAAGATAGGACATCATGAAGAATAAGTGCATTTAAAAGGAGATTATGCAAGTTCAGGGAAAAAAATGTGAAACAGTGTTTTGATGAAATTTTCAACTAATAAAATTTTTAAAATGTGGTTGCTGGAAGGTGGAATGGCAAAATGAGGCAACTTTTATACTTTCTCTGTTAATGCTGTTTCCTATAGCTTTTGCTTTTGCTACTGGCCTCTATGCAAGACAAGCTACTGCACTGGTTACACATGTGGCTCCCAAACTCACTTTGAAGTCAGGCCTTGGCTGTGGTTTTGCAGTGGCATTAAGTGACATCACTGCTAGGATGGAATTCACAGAAAAGGGAGCAGTTGTATCTGTGTTTTTGGGGATTTTTTAGTTGTTTTGTTGGTTTTTGTTTTTAATTCTTGAGCTTTCTGTGTGCTTATTACCTTTACAATGGTATTGCTTTTTTCCTTATACTTAGTTGTGATTACACAAAATGCTGAAGCTGGAGCTGTCATCACATGTAGGTGGTGAAATGACTGGTGTAGCAGCTGTCTTTTCAGCAGGACTACAGTTTTACTTGTGTCTTGCTTCTGCCAACTGTCTGGCTTCCTGCTGATTTTCATCTCTGAATGGAAGTCATCTGCCTGGAGCTTAACACAAGCATGTCAAAGAGAGTGCTGGTGAAACAAGGTCCAATACGTCCTCTGCAAAATGAATCTATTATTTTTTGTCAAACAGCTCTGCAAACTGGGAAATTAATCTTTTAGTTTCAAACCACTACACTCAGAGCTCATGACAGAATGAGAAATACATTTGTTTCACCTATAACTGATCAGAAATTGTTTATCAAATAGGAAATCTCTCCTCGCTCTCACTGCCTGTTTGAATCTGCAAAAATGAAGAATGCCTTGCCAATCCAGCAATGCTTTTAGGTGTATGCTTTTCTTCAAGCACAACTTAGGCCTTTGGTGGTAATACTATTGTTCATGTACTTACCTTAGAGAGTGAGTAAATTCTTTGTTACTCTCTGACCTGGGGTACACTGGTATTATGTAAGCTTTTATCTGTGAGTGTGTATCTCCAGTGAAGACTGACAGTTTTCAAGTATTTCAGAATGTACCATCCTGCTTCTTTCAACATGCCGGCACATTAGGGCACATCATATTGATATTTGCCTCACGATTCAGACTCCTCACAGGATGCTATGTTAAATTCAAGGTCATGGGGTTAATCTTCAAAGTCCTTAACAGAATTGGTACATGTTACCTCAGAGAAACTCTCTTTGTGAATAGAACCTCTCCTGACAGCTGTGTTCCTCAGGAATTATGAAGCTGTCAACCTCAAGGGTGAAGCCTGAGAGGGCAGAAGACAAGGCCTCCTCAGCAACACAGCCAAAGCTTTGGAAATTATTATCTGAGTAGACGAGAATGACCACAAATCTATCTGTCTCCTAGGCAAAGTATAAAACTCACTACAACTTAGCTCCCATGGGCACAACTAAAGGCAATAAAGATAGAGAATAAAAAGGTTAGCAGTAAGAAAAGGAAGAGCAAGAGAGGAGGAACAAGGAGCGAGGAGAAAAATTGCTCTCACATTGCTTTCTCAAAATAAAAGCTTTGGTTCTGATTTGGGACAAATAGTGGGAAATACTTCAGATATTACAGAGAAGGCATTTAGATTTATTCATTAGACTTTAGTATATAGGCATCCATTTTTGTGCTCCTAAGCTGATCACAGTTTCTTTTTAATGTAATACTGCTACATGATTAGTAATGGAGTAGATGGCAGAAAAGCTATATAAGGCAAATAAAATGATGGGTACTTCCTTTTAGTTATTAAGGCTATATTTTGTTGCTAATCGTGTAAGAATATGTTAGATTCCAATAGCTGTCTTACAGTGCAGAAAGATCACAAACTGATTCATCAGGGTGAAAATGCTTTATGTACTTAAAGGTAAGAAAAATATCCCAGCCACTAACATGTTGTGATCTGCAGCCTTTATGAAATAGGACTGGCCCTTTATCTTTCTCTGTTTTCTTGGGCTTGTCTGCCTTTGACTTCAGTCAATATGCATAGCTCTTGCAACTTTTAATTAAATGCTCATGAATCTGTAGTGCAACTGTACATCCTAGAAAGAGAAAAGGATGCTTTGGATGTTAATGCTGTGAAAAGGAGAGTTATAGGAAAAAATACCTTTAAGTGTTGCTTTCATGCAAGGGGGATTAAGTGGCACTTATCTGCTCTGAATGGCAAAGCCTTAACATTGTAAATGCTATTTTCTTTGCAATCAGACACCAGTTAATTAAAATCAACAATCTCTGTCCCCCCCATTGGAAAACTGGTACTTGAAACCAGATATTTAGCCTTAAAAATATAAGTTCTTTTAAGATACATTGTTGCTAGGCTGTAGCTTATATCAAACCTATGTTTCTGGTGACTATGCCCTGCCCTTGAGCAATACTTTACTAAAATAAAGATGTATAAAGTGTCTCCTGATGCTCCTGATGCTTTAGTTCAGCTTTTTCCAGACATTGTTGCTGCTTTGAACCTGCAGGTCATACTTCTGGTCGGTAGCAGTGACAGTGCTATCTCTTGAGGTTCAAGGACATTTGTGCCCATTTGGCATCCCCTCAAAGGCTATGGTGCAGCCTACTGAGATGAATAAGAATTCTGCTGTTGACAGTACTTAGCTTTTAGTTAATGCTGAAGTTGATCCATTGCTAAGGAGTAACGGGGTGCATGCAAATTTAAATACCTCTTTATGAGCACAGAGTAATGCAAGTTCCTTCTCTCTTATGATAAAACATAACAGATTCTATAAAATTCATATATCTTTTTCCTAAAATAGCTTTACTGTTGATGTTATAGCTTCTTGAGAAATTAGCTGCTATCTTCTTTCATCTGCAGGCAAAACACCTGCTACTTGTAAGGGATTGTTAGTTAAATCACTTAAAAGATTGGCACTTGTTTTAAGTGGCAATTAAACTACTGCATTAAGTCACAGTTGTTTCTACTGTACTAAAAGTTCAATAACCTAGTGTACCTTGATGTGTACCACATTTCATAGTTACAAGCTACAGGTCAAATGTAAAGACATTGTAATAACAGGTAATAAAATACAGAAATAGCCTAGCCTGTCAAGGCCTAGACATGCAAAGCAGTGCAGGACTGCCAGGCTTGTAGCTCTTGCACTTCTGACAGTGCATTTCTGCTGTTAGTTGCAGGTGTTAGAGCAGAGATAGCTGAATAGAGGAACATGTTTGTCACCTGTTCCCCATTTGGCAGAAAGTAAAACGTTTCTGAGTAGTTAGTATAATGACTATTTTTGACTGCTTTCAAAGCTGATTAACAGAAGAAAGTGTACTCATAAATATATAGATTAGCAAGACCTAGGGAAAATTATAAATCTATTCACAAATAACCTTCAACCATCGTAAATTTAGGTTGCTAAAACCACTGTTTCTTTTAGCTCGAAAGAGAAAGTGACCTTTATTCAGATCACAGTTCTATGTATACTCTCTTATTTTCTATAGCTTTTAATAAGGAACACATCTTGTCCTGTAAAAATGCAAGCCACTAGCTTACCTGAAATGTGAATTCCTTGATGTCAAGCGCAGTGACTGGTACAGAAATAGTTAAGTATTGAAGAGGAAAATACAGTTTACTGTGCTGTAGGCATCTATTGTGGCACTGGGTGAAATAAAATAAGTTCAGGAAATAGATACTGCTTACATCAGAAAACCAGTCAATTTTGGATCTATGTATAACACAGCATATCTATTATTGCACTAAAAGGCATCTGTCTTCCAGTCAATGCTTCTTTCAAAATATGTTATGGAAAGATTTCTGTAAAAGGAGATAGTTTGTGAATTGTGCTGTTGCAACTGGTCAGGGGTCTAAGGTATTTGTGAAATGCAGTTAGTGCTTAGGATGTATTCATTTTGATCAAAGAGGTTTCTCGGACTGACTCACCATGTGGACCCACATCTGTTAAATGTCAGACATTAGGTAGTAGTACCAAATAACTCCCGAAAGAGTCACTTTACATTCCCCACAAGTCACAACTTCCATTATATTCAGCTTTCTGTTGCATAAGGATTTGTTCCTGGCAGGTTGTATATATGTGTGAGACAGCAGGGGCAAGAGTGATTATGATGAGTGTTGCTGTCAAGTCATCATTATGCTTACTACCATAAACAGAGGCACAGAGCTCTAGCACCTGCCTTCTCCTTTCCTCTAAACAGCTAGGATCAGCTGAAATATATCCTGACAAGAAGACCAAGATTAATAATTACTTTTGTTTTACGTGCAGAGTTGTGCCTTGCTTATCTTCTATGGATGCAGTGCAATAGTGCAAAACTCTATGTTGACTGGCAAATTTTCTGTAAATGAAAAGAAAAGCCCATCAGATCAAAATAGTACTCTTTTCTCAATTTGAAGCAACATTGAACGAACATTCTAGCAGCTGAGGCTTGCAAGGGGGAGCAGACACCGTTGCTTAATTTGCCATTATTTCTCTGTAATGAAGTTTAAATCAGATAAAAATAACTGGATATCTCATTTCAAATTCCTGTCCATGTGTGAGATTCAGGTCTTGTGACTTTTGTCCCATGTGTTTACAGGTGAAATACTCCGGATTTGTTGTAAATGCTTGTGTTTTGTGACTACACTGAGCCATATTAGTGGCAAAGGTATATCCTGTCTCATGATACTGGATCTGTTAAATTAGCAACAAAACAGTGGGGAGAAGTTTATCCCTGGTCTTTTTTAAATTTCAACTTCTTTACATTGCATTGTGTGATTTCAGAACAAAGGCTCTTATAAACTTAATTACAAAAAGGAAAGAACAAAAAAGGGCTAGGGAAAAGGGACACTGACATTCTGTAATTGATCCTTTTTCTTCTGCTGTGTTTAACAGACACAGTTCCTTGTCATCATTCTGTTTATCAGTCTGTGTTTTCCTGCTCTGATCAATTTGCTTTCTCTTAAAATTTTGTAAGATAATTTTATTTCCATTTAAATACTATGATGAATTCGTGATTCTCAATGTCCTGTTTTTCTGCATGAATATATGGTGAGCAGAAAAACAGTTTCTGAGATACAAAGTGATGCCCATGCACTTTAATTGGTGTTAAATATGCAAGCACTGCAGTGGCAAACAGCATGTTCACTATAGGGTAGCCTTTGTACACTGTGGTTAACTGGAACCCTTGATTTCCACAAATTAACGTTTTTTTTTAACATTTTAAATCTATCCTTTAACATAAATACTGCTTGTGTAATTTTCTTTTTGAGAACTGCTAAGTTTGTTACATGAAATATACTTGTGGCAGTCTTTAGTGAATATTTACTTTGAGTTTTTTCTTGTTAATAAAATAATTGACCAAAAATCATGTTTACTTGTTTTGTCCAGAGGAAATCACATGAACGTACTTTGGCAAACATTTCTGCAGGAAGTAAAGATTTTCTGGTACTCTTCGGGATTAGAACTCTGGATTTGTTCTTCCCATGTGGTGAATGTTTTCCATGCCACCTATGATGACTGATGTCAGACTCTATCAGGGTCACAGTTTTACTGGTTTTTTGTGTCCGGAGAACTCGTGGAGTCCATATGTTAGTCCAATCAAGAAGCACAGTGTTTTTATAGAGTCAGATAATTACCTCCCATGGTTCTGTTTTTACTGGCAGAAAGTAATTTTTAAGCATTACCTGACCTCCCAATTCTGGTAGATTTTAGGTTTTCCATCAAAACCAGTCTGCTCCCAGTCCCTTCTGCATGTAGTTAATTCCTCAGTTCTAATGACCCACATCTGTCATGATGAATGTGACAGTAATTCAGAAGTGTTGTAAGAGGCAGCAGTCACATTACAACTCACTGAAGATAAAGGAACTGTTTCTGAAGTTAGATCAATTACTTTGGTATTTAACTGTAGCTTTATGTGGGAAATCTTGTTTTTTTAACCTTTAAAATGAAAATTTATTATCTTAATTTTGCTGGATCTCTTTTACTACTAGGAGCTTAACTGACAGTATGCAGGGGACACAGTGAAGATTAAGACAGAAAGAAGTCTTACTAAATGGAAAGAGTGCATGAGAGATGATTGAGGAGAGCTAGTCATATTCCTACAATCAGAGATTAAAGGGAGACAGACACAGCAATTTTGTTAACTGGTCTGTACATATATGCTGAGAGATAATTTTTAAAAACATTTAAAATTGCATGTGAAAATTTTCCTTTCGAATGGAAGGAAAATTTCCTCTTCCAGAAACAGGAAGTGTTGGTGATAGAAAAAAACACCTGAAAAAGATTCACTTGCTCACTAACTTTTCCCTTTTAAATTGTATTAACTTCAGATGGAGTACACGCTGTCGCTTTATAGAACTTTATGAAGTACAGAAGTTAGGATACCATTGAACTACTTGATGGCAGAAAGAGAGGCTTGAGCAATACAGAAAAGATGGATTGAATCTCTGCCTAAAGATATTAATCATCATAGTCCTTAGTGAGAGACTTTCAGCTATAGATCCATACTGATTTGGGTAACACTACCCAAACACCACTTCTTTTGTCTCCCAAGACATAGCCTTAGCACGTAGCTGTGGATTTTTGGCAACATGAGACACTGAAGCCTGAAATGTCTAATTCTCCTCTTACATTGATGCTACTATATCATTCTGGTAGATACCACTTCTGATTCAAACCTGTTTAAGGTATGAGTGAGAAGCGAATAAGGCTTGATGACTTCTGGAAAAGTCCATGAGCAAGAGGACTGTGGTATTCAGTTCAGGCTCAGGATTTCTGCACAAATCAGTGAAAGCTGTCATTGCTTATGTTGCTTCAGGCAAGGGAAGTTAAAGTGCAAATATGGTAATGGTAATTATCATTTAGTAGGAACTTACTAGATTGTACAGGTTGTTAACTTGCCTTGCCAGAGAGCACTGTCACCTTTTTCTCTCATTCTAGGGAAAAAGGAAGGCTGATGCCTGTTGTAATTTCTTCCCAGCATATGAAACATGTCTTTAAGATATTTTTACAGAAAGTGATTGGCAAAGAGTGAGATGTGGTTGATGGGGAAAAAAATGTAGTATGGAGTGTATTCCTTCTTCATTGTAACACCAGTGTTCATTTAGGCAAAAGATTCCTCTTCCGCAACAATTTACTTTAGTCCCTGTAAAACTTACTTTAATATTCAGAATGAAAGATAAAAACAACAATTTCTCACCATTTAGCAGATCTTAGGTTTACTTCATACTAGTTTTTTCTTTTTCATGCTATTTTCTGTCTTACCAAACTTATCTTTTATGGTAGAACCTGACCTGCTGTAAATGGACAGTATTAATAGAGCTCTGTCATCCTACATAGGATCCATAGGATCCAGCTTTGGCTCACTCTTCTCCCAAGTACATCAGAAATTTTTATATGTACTACTAGTAAATTCATTCATATGTTTGCTGAAAGTTTAAATTCTTGTCGATACTGATACTATTTTATCTGTTCTCCCAATGAATGGATAAGGCTATATAAAACAGGGATGATGTAGTGTCATTTTGAAAAACATGGCAGTTTTGCAGACTTGGGCTCATAATGTCGAAGTGCATTAGGCTGTTTAAAGAGCGTGGGCTATATGTTTACAGAAGATATCAAACTCCTAAGTCCCACCTGGTAGTGGTTTATGGGCTAATACAAAGTTGTGTTACAAAACCTCTGCTCATTTTTCTTACCTAATCATGGACAAAAGTGCACTAAATTTTTATGTTGAAATTTCCTATGAGTCTGAAGTTTTGCTCATTAGACTGCCCAGTAATAGCCTGTACTCCTTTTGTCTCTGGAAGAAGCTTTCCTTTTCTTTGGTACGTGTTCTGAATGTGCTCCACTACTTGGGATCACTAGAGCAGACAGCAAAGAAGGTTTGCAACATCCTCTTTCTGCAAAGAGTAGCTCAGTGTTCAGAGCTCTTATTGATTAGATGCTGTCATGTCAGACTGGATCAATTCCTTCCCTTGCCTTGACGGGTGTGAAGACATTTTAGATATGTCTTGTATCACAAAAATATTTCTTAGAATCTGAGTTTAATCTTTTTTCAAATGAAAATATCTTCTCTTTACGAGTCAGCATAGAGAAGAGCTGACTGCCATTTATTTTACAACCACTTTCTAAGTATTGACAATTAATTTTCCTTCTCTTTTTCTAGATGAAATGAATGAAGGTAAATATTTTTCAAGCTCTAATCCCAAATAACTGTTTTTTCCAAACTTGTTTGGATTTTTGTTTGCTTTCTTTTGGAGTCTTTCAAGTTGCTATGTGTTCTTGTTAAAGTCATTATCTAAGACAAGGCACATTCTTTTTATCTTAGGGCTCAAAGCAGTAAGTAAAGTGAAAAAATTACTCCTGTATTAGAGATAAAATTCCATTAAGTATATTGGAAGACAAATTTCAATATTCTGCACTGCATTTTCCAGTGTTATCTCCTTACTTATGATTGATTTGCTTTTTCTTCATAGTACCTAACTTGGGCAGATGTTCCGAATATCATAATTGGGCATTGGATTTCTTCCCCCTGAGTAGAGTGTTACCCTTGTCATCATGAATTTTAGCTTCTGATTTTGAATAATGTCTGGAAACATTTCATAATCATCCTGAAAACAGAGGTGAATTGAAAGTGTTTGCAACGTTGTTAAGCTTTGTTATCTGCAAGTGTTTCATTTTCTATTTTCCTGGTTCTTTGCAGTCCATGTTGCCTGTCATTCAGATCACCAGTGAAAATATTGACTAGAAGTAAGGGGTTTTCTGGGTTGCTGTTGTTTATTTGAAATGCTTTCTCACTTTGACATGGAACTGCTGGAGTCTGTACTTGGGAGATTTTTTAAAGCGCTGTTCTGCCATGTTACAGGGAATTAATGCAGACCAGATTTTCTTAGCGTACTTACGAGAATGCCTTAGAGAATATAAAAAAAAAGTAATGCTTATGTTTATCACATCTATTGCTTCCCTGTTATCCATTAGCTTGCAACTCTGTCAAAGAAATAAATTATGCCAATTTGATACAAACTTTTTTCTTGACAAATCCATGTCATGTGTTTTTTATCATCTTATTATTCTTGAGGTGCTTATAAATTGCTCAATAATATGTTCCAGAATCTTTTCAGGAATCAGTTAGGCTGTCTCCAGTTCCCCAGTCCCTTCTTTCTCTCCTTCTTAAAGATGGAACCAAGATTATCCTTTTACAGTCCCCTGAGAGTATCCAGTGAATTTTAGAAAAATCCACTAAAGTTGGAGAGACTGTTTCACTGGGTCCTAAAGACAGAATTTAATCAAGCCTTGCAAACCTGTGTGGATACAATTTATCTAAATATTCCTTAATCTGTGTTTCCTAACTTGGCCCAATCTTCTTTCCCCTTTAAAAATATCTGGTTACAATTCACCTTATTCATAAAAAAAAATAAAGCTGTTTGATAAATTAACCTTTTCATTATCATTGACTCACCTGGTTTTCCTGTAAAACAGTCAACCTGTATTTTCTTCTGATTTTGTCTTTTAGTCTATTTATAGGATCTTTTTCTGCTTCTTTCTTAGTTGATTGGTGTCTCAGCCTTTTTGTTTCAGCTCTGTGTGTTTGTGCTTTATATTCATAGTACACTTTCTATAGTTCTCTTTGAAGTTCAGCGTTCCTAAAAAGGTCTTGAAGTAATAATTAAGGTTGTAATATTTTTTCTTCTTATTGAATTAGCTGGGAAATATGATTTTAATCTTTCAGAGGTTTTGGTTGCTCTCACTATAGTTGATGCAGTCCTTGCGAAGGACCAAACACAGCTTTGGCTTTAAATTTTGCTGTGGAGAAATGTTATTTAGGTGCTTTTGAAAGCTTAAAGCCATGAACTCTCTTATTAAGTGATAGATTCAAACTGTCATCCACTTTCTCCCATCAAAAACCTCAAATTAAGTTTTGATTGGATATGGGCTATTTTTTCCTTCTCTACATTCTGTATTTAATTTCTGTATAAAAAATCTTGGATAAATAATGACTTCTGTGGATTTTATATTCAGGAATATAAAAATGTATCTTTTTCGCAGTAGATATTAAATAAATCAATGAATTTGCTTGGCCTTTACATAGTATCCAGGAGTCACCTAATTTCCCAGCTTGTGCTGGATCAGCAAGTTTTGCTGGGTTGGTGGGTTTGTTTCTACTGGGTTTTTGGTGATTGTTGTTTTTTTTTGGTTTGTTTTTTTTTTTTTCTTTTTGCTTGTTTGGTTTGGTTTGATTTTGTTTCTGTTTTTTTAAATGTGTGTGTGGTTTGGGTTGTCTGTAATTAATTTTAGATCTATTGCAGAACTCTTTCAAGGCTTCTTAATAAGATAACTGGTTTGAAGTGTGTTGTCTCCAAAGATGAAGGTTTTGGGTGGGGCAGTTCCTACTTGGGAAGTGGAGAAAGTGAAAAATGGAGGTAAAAATCATAGAATAATAGAATGGTTTGTGTTGGAAGGGGCCCTAAGGATGATGTAATTCCAACTCCCGTGCATTGGGCCGGTAGGGTAGAATTCTCTTGAAGAGCCCTGAAAGTTATGCCCCTGCCTTTCCTGCTGCCAGGAAATAAAATTTTTTATAGGGAATACAAGGGATGGGGAGGGTTCCTCATTGGTTACAGACACAAAGAATTCCCTAAAATTCATTCTTGCAAGTGGTATCTACTATGCTATGTCCTGAGTCAGAAAGGGCTCTATAAGCAGAATGGAATAATTTTACTTCCTCTTGACAATCAGTTCTTTTAGGTGGCTTTCTTCTTGGCGTATGCCTGGTAAGGGTTTAGCTTAGTGGGAAATATATGTGTTATTGTTACTTTAGATGTGCTGCAATAGATTTCTCTGCAGAAATAACTGTAGCCCAGAGTCAGCCAAGCATATGAGCATGAGTGTGACAGTTGTTTACTATAAATAAGTGCTTTTTGGAGCCTAAATTTGTGTGCCTACCTTTGTGCAAACTGCATCCATACAAATGACCACTTGAAACTGAGTGAATAATGAATTTTTTTTTTATGTTTGCTGCCATTTTATAAAACAAATAATCCAGTATTTCTCCTGTTCTCAAGTTTTGTTGTTAGGTTAGTATTGTAGACTACAGTTGAATTTTTTTAAAGATCTTCTTTAAAAGTGTCCTGATATTCTTTCTGTGAAAAAGTGCTATACGTCCTGAACTTGTTGTTGGGAAAACTTTATGCCATAAAATTGATGCAGGGGTCAACTGTTTCTAAAGATTGAGAGCCAAAGGGATTTTTTTATGAAGGTAAGATGATATTAATACACAAGATTGTGTTTGTTAAGATTCATCACTGTTAGAGTGGCTAAATTTTCTTGGACATGATGATAGATTTATTATACCACCTTTACAAAGATTTTTCTCGCCTGCAGACTTAAGTATTCAGTCAGGCAACTGTCCTCAGTTCCTCTTCACTACTAGACAGCAAATTGCTGTGCTCATCCATTTTGTAGCTAAAGAACTGTAGGGAAATTGATAACTGTCCGATTAAGTAATCATATCATGTGCAATAAAAGTCATCCAGAATAGCATGAGAGTTGGTGCTGATCAGATCCTTTTCTAAAATACTTTATTTGACTCAGCATTAGATGAACAGATATATGTAAATGGAGACAGAGGGAAAGATCTGCCTGGACAGATCAGCTTGAAGGGTTGAGCTCTGAAGTTCAGCACGTCAGTGACATTTTGTCTTGTTGCTTCAACTTTGTCAAGTCTACAGAAAGTTTTCACCAACTGATAACCAACAAAACAAGACAATGCACTTTTCCTAGGATTCTTCTCATAGTTTTGCCAGTGGACACTGGATGATGAAACAAAACAAATAATTCAGTGTAAAAGTTCAGAAAGAAGATTCAGATTTTTCTAGTTCATGCACTTTTATTTGTGCCATCACCTAGTAAGGATGAAGATGTCAGGAATAGGAAATGTACTTTGGGAAAACTATCCAGCAAGGCAGATGGAGAACTGAGACCATGCGAACAGCAGGATCTCTCAGCAGTATCAACAGGTATTGTACTCGTGTCAGCAATGTTCAGCGTTGATGGGTTCTGCCCATGCTGTTCTTGCCATCAGTGGAGGTTGTCATTGTTGTCTTATGAGAGAAAAACAAGTTTCTTTGTACAAATGTCAGCCTAACATGTCTTGACACCTCTCTGATTTGCTTGTACTGAAGTATTAGTGGCTTTGAGTGTTGTATATTGATATGCACTGTGTCACTGTGCCCAGCATCTGGCAATTAGCTGTCACTTTGCATCTTCATTTTTGCGCCTTAAACTGAAGGTAAGAACAAAAGGAAAGAACCTGTTAGTACAGTATATAGATAGATTAAACACAGAGGAAACAAAGAAAAGGGGAGAAAAGACATTAAATATTTATGAATTCTTACTTTTTACTGCTTATTTTGATGTGAGTTCTTTATTCCACAAGAGGCCATCATATAGCATCCAAAGAATTTCATTTACTCTGATGTGTTGATTTTCATGTTTTAAAAACATTTTCTTCAACAGCTGGGCTTTGTGATTTTTATACATCTAGGAGAGTGTGTAGTATGAGTGGTCTTTTTTTTTCTTTTGGGAGAAACACAGAAGGAAAAGCAGGTACAGATGTAGTATGCAGAATATTTAAACCATGTGCCTTATCCTGCCTTTTATCTGTCAGTTTACCATACTTCAGATTTTATTTGTGTGGTGCAGCCTTGGAGCTGCTTTTTCTATTTTGCTTACATGATACATGGGCTAAACTTGGGCCTTTTTCAGTGAGACCTGAAGGATAAGCTTTCAACTTCATGTTGTCCTTTGCTTATCCTGATAAGAAACTGGATGTCAGTTTGTCCAACACAAAACATGAAGAGCCGATAAACAAATAGTTATGTAAGCTCTTATTCCCCTCAGTTCATTGTTGTGAAGAATTGCATCACCTAATATGCTCAAAGCTTCCACCACACCCAGTGCAGGATGTGTCTAAAGAGGCAGCACTACCCTATCAATGCTTAAAAATCTGAGCACTGAAGATTACAGGAAGAAGGGATGGAACAAAAAGCTTAGGTAAGGCTCAAATAAAAAAAAATTGTAGTTACTAGCATCATCTTCAGACTCCACCCTGAGAACCCCTTTTTTACTAGATTTTCACAGTGTGTTTTTAAAGCAACTGTAACTTGCCTATAGTCAGGCCTAGTAGTATAAAAACTTATAACTCGTCTTCAGTTTAACCTGAGGTTCTGAAGAGCAGTTGAGCCCACAGATTCCTACTGAACATGCCTTTAGTTAGTATTGGGTAAACACATCCCATTATGGCATTTGTAGTGCTGGGATGAATTAAATAACATTAACTCATTGTGTCTTTCTAAGCATTGGTTTTCCTTACGTCGAGAGGAAGATGTTTAATAGCTTACAAATACTTTGACTTTAGAATGAATACTTCAGGGACCTGATTAAATAAAGAGGACTGGAATTCCATTTTGAAAGAAAGAATTCTGCCAATTATTTCATCAAGAGCTATGTAGAAGATATATGTGGATAGATAAGTATTATCCAGTAGTATCCTTGAAAAACTGGCATACCTTTCTCCATCAAAACAGAAATTACTGCAATGGAAAAAGCCTAGAATATTTGTCTTTCTTCCCCTGTACCTTCTGGGAAACAGAATAAATGGTCTGAATAAAAAAAAACAACAAAGGACAAGAAAAAAATTCCTTTAAAAATGTTGATAAAAATACCTTCACTCAGAAGGTAGGTATAATCTCTATTCTTTATCTAGCTCTATTTTCATATTTAGAGATCCTAACCTCTCCTGCTTGCTGTTACTCTTTTCAGTTTCATTCATCCCTGGGCTTATGTATAGTAATGGTTTCTCTTCCTCAAATGCCTGAATCTCTTTCAGATTATCACTTCCAGGGCCACAGATCTGTGAACAATATACCTTTACAGCATACATTTACTACTTTTCCAAGTGAACGAGGCTGTCCCTAAGCAGGAACATAATGCAGTCTGACAATTCTCACTAGATATCTTGGGATACCTTTCTTTTGCTCTGTAGATAATGTATATCTGTTTAAGCAACAGTCTCCACCAGTGAAGCCTGTCTTCCACCTGATAATTCACTTCAGTGGGAATTGGATGTTCTGAGAAGAATGCAGTAACACGTATCAGGTTTATAAGTCTGCTACAATACATGCTAGAGCAAGTAATAAAACAGCAAGATGGAAATATGGCAGGATAAATCCCATAGTTTTTAGTGTCTTTTGGATTGATCTAATGGTGACAAAATTGTTCTAGGGAAGAGCAATCTGCTGTGAAATTTAAAAGGTGGATTTCCTGAAAGTAACAATACCTCGTGAAAATAAACCGGTTGAATTAAGTCAGAGTGCCAGAACTTCTGTTTTTAACATAAAGAGAGCCCACTCTTGCCTTAAGTTTAACAAGTGGGATTTTAGATGTCCAACAGCTGGCATGCATGTTCTGAGGGGTAAAGAAAAACCTTTCGTAAGGGGAAGGAGCAATGTATTTTTAAGATTTCCTTAGGAATAGGAATTTAGAAGTCCTCCTTAGAAAAACTAACAGTACTGTCTCCTTTTCTTGAAACCTTTTAGAGCTGCCTGCGAGCAGTCTCTGTGGCAGAGAGTCCCAGTGCTCCTGGGCTGTGGCCCAGCCAGAATCCTGGCTGCCTGTCAGTGTTATCTCAGCTGGGAACACACATGTTCACGATAGCTTCTTGTGGTCTCAGCAGAAGTGTGCACGAGACATCAGAAAATCAAATAGGTTTGTGAGTTCGAAAAATCTTCATAATGCTCTAAAGAAATTTTCAACTGGAAAACTTTTTCCTATCTTTACATACGTGGGAATATTGTTATCACCTACTCTAAAATAGGTGGACCAGATGAACTCAGAAGGCATAGTGGTTGTCTCTGTAATTTACAAGTAAAAGGATTCCTCAGGTGAATCAAAATAACATGCTTTCTCTCTTAATTTTTTTTCCTAAAAGTTGTAGTCCCAGCATTACCACTAGGTCTCCTTACTCAGCTGTAATTGCACAATAAGCTGAGCAAATGCAAAAGAAGACAGTGTGACCTACTTTAACAAATGGCAAGGTTAGGTTCTAATTTTATGTTGATTTTTGCAACCCTTTTTCAAGGACCAAATCCCTTTGCTTTTAGATTATAGGGGTCCCTGTTTCCTAGCTCACTTTCACTAGTTTTGCATCTGTATTAGTGTGACAGCGGGATGAGTTTGAGTGTCATTATATTATCGCGGGTTATAATTAATTTATTAATCTACCAAATTAATCTCTTTTTCATGCTGGCAGATAGCTTTAGTTCAATACCCTTTATGGTTTAAAGTTTGCTCTGTCTTCTTTGTATTGGGTGTAAATACTGGCAACTGCTCAAGCTGAGACAGATGAAGGAAACTTTAATTACCTTGAGGGAGTGAAGATTGCTTTTTCAAGCATAATAGACTATCACTTAAACTGGATTATTAGCCTTTCTATTTTATTTTTTCAGAAGGATCAGCTGTGTTTTTAGAGGATATTCAGTTCTGTATTACACCATTATTATTCAGACTTACATTCTGCAGTTTGCATTTTGTCCTTAAATTTTGGCAGCTGCTTTGGATTTTTAAAAATTATTATTTTTTATTACTTTATGTTGCTGAGTTTGATATTTTCTAACAGCTTTTGTCAAATACAGGAGATAATGCTTGTCAGCTTTTCATTATTAACTGCTTTTCTGTTTTTTTATCCCCCACATCCATGCTGTTTTATTCTCCCCCCTATTTTTCTTTTTTGTAGGTAGGTGTGCAGAAGAAAAAAACCTAACAATTTTCTTGGCAGTATATTGAATATGACAGCAGGAAGGACAAAGATAAAATAATACACACATACCAGTTATTTGAACAATACAAGCAGAGAAACAATGGGTTTGTTTTAGCCACCAGGGAGCAATGAATTTGTGTGATTTGACTGCAAGTAATATTTCTGATATAGTCTTTGTTTGAAAAAAAAATCAAGCTGGTATAAATGCTCAGAGTTCGAAGTTTTTTGTCTTTCTCACTCAAATCAGTATAACCTTTTCTTGGATCAAGCAGTGATAACCATAGGCAGTTACAAACATGTTTGGAATAAATTAGCTCATAAACATTTTATTCTCATCCCTTAATGGGGAATGCTTCACAATGCACTGTCAAATATGATGAGATTTCTCATTTAATGGCTCACTTTATCAACATTCTAGTAATTGCACTTTTAATGGCACAATGTTTGTGTGAAGCAGTGGTGACATTCGGTGCCCAGATAGACTACAGAGTGATTGATCCTCTGCATACGTTGCTTAAGGGTCTTATAATTCGTATTCTCTTGTTTTACAATGGCAGATATGAGAGAATCTGAATATGCAATGAGTTAATCTACATCAAATATCAAGTTGCTTGAAATACTGAATGTATTTTCCAAACACATGACCATCTAAGAATGATCTGAAAATATTTTTCCAGCTAACAGTGCTCACAGCTGCACCTGGGCATATGGGAGCTTACACGGGTTTTGGAAAAAATCTGGAATAAGCTGCATTATGTGCTATGCAAACTCTTTATAAACTTTTCTAGGCAAAGGGTTAGGTGTAAAAAGCTTTATTGGCAAGTGCTTGGGAGCTATCTTTTCTTTTAAGAGTCACACATATGATAGTTATGAGTGCATTATTTGTTAAACATTCGTATAGGAATTTTAAGGAAAGATACTTTTTAGAGGGAATCCAGTTCTGTGGCACTGTACCCCCTCTTACTGATCGCTTCCTGCCCTTTCCATGGGGTCTCCCTCCTTCCCTTGCCCCTAGTCCTGGCCACTCCTCGAGTTCTCCCTATTGGTTCCTGTATCCCAGCTCTGCCCATGTACCACCCCTGTGCCCTGAAACCATTTGCCCATGTGCTCTCCCCGCCCCCCTGGGACCCGGGTAAACTGAGGCTCCCGGCCATGTGACTCTCTGTCCCTCTGTCTCTCTGTCCCTCTCTCTGCCCCTGGGAGCAGCCTGCCAACAGCTCCTCTCCTCTGCCTTGGGGGCCAGCCCGTGTGCTGGCCTCAGGCTTTGGGGAGGCAGCATGGAATAAAGACCTTTGCAGTGCCATGAGGAGAGCCTTCTCACCTCCTTTGCCATCACTGAAGTTGCAGGCTGGCAGCTGGAGCAGCGGTGCGGGGTGTCCGAGATGGGCTGCAGGAGGGCAGAGAATCCCTGCCTTGTCCCAAGAAGCCCCCGCTGCGCTCCCAGGGAAAGCTGCAGCAGCTAAGCAACACCCAGCACTGCAACACAGTTCTATTTAAGTGAAACAGAGAAAGCAGTTCAACTTATATGTCTTAAGTTAGAATGCATAGTTTCTTGGAATTAGGAAGGAAAGATGTCCATCTTTCCTTAGGCCCTCTTTCTTGGTCTTGCAGTAGTCTTCTAGTGCTTAAGTCCTTCAATGGTGCAGGTAAATCTACCACAATCTGAAATGACCATACATTTGTGAAGTATAGCTATGGGTGCTGCCTTTCTGAAATGCAATTGTTGGATGAGGTTTCTTTTTGATGAGGATATTTGCTCAATATGTAGCAGACCAAAGCTCAGTTTTTTTGTGTTGCCTTGAGAATAAGGGCAATCTTTCTGTTGCATTAAATTTGGCAGAAAATAAATCCCCTTCCATTCCAGTTGGTCAGTTGCCAATTTAGTATCACAAAAATAGAAAGAATTTGATTTCTAGCTCTGAGATATGTTTTAAATGCTGGTTTACATTCCTCCTGGGTTACCCTCCCTTCATTAAAACACTTTGCATCCTTCAAGATTGCATACTCAGCAGGGAAGCAGCAAAGCTAGAATATATTCAACGTATTAAGACTCTTACATCAGGCTTCCCCATGTCTCCCTGACACCCAGAGCTTGGGATCTATTTATTGTATATTTATCACACTCCTCTTCAGCTGTAATGGCTAGGTTGCATTATTTCTGCTTTCTTTGCTAACTGGGGGCTTTGCCTTAAAGTCATGGTCTGGTCTGTATACTTGGATGCACACATCAATAGCCAATTAATCTCAGGTGTAAATTAGTTGAAACCAGTAGAGATAGATTGGTTGAAATGAATTATTCTTTCTTTTACATCTGAGCAGCTCTGCTGATTTCTGTTAGACACCTGAGGGCAGAATTTATTTCCTGAAGTCTGTTACAGAGAGATGCCGCTCTGTGAGCTACCACCACCACCAGATTGCAGCTAGTGGGCTGAACTTCCTTTGTGCGCAATAGCTGTAAGAGGATGGGTCAGCTTTTGTATTATGTGTCTGCAGGTTTAGTCTGGTCACAGAGAACTCTTGCTGCTTTGTTCCGTTCTTGTGGTTGCAAAAGGCTTGTGCCAGTCAACATCACCTGGACTGCCGGTTTACAACCACCTGAGGGTCTTGCTGTTCAGCTGCATCCCTCTTATGTAGTCTAATTCCAAATATAGTCCCTGCCTTTGTGTTCCCCAGACAAATACACTGACATCTTATTTCCGACTCCAGCCTATTGCCTAAATGCTTGTTCACCCCCGTACCCTGTTTTTTAGGTCCAGATGCAGCCTGCTGCATTGGTTTTATGAGCTCAGTGTTCTACCTGATATAGGTGGAGAGCCTAAGTAGCAGATGCTTTTCTCAGTTTTCTTGGAACTTATGTTTTATGTTGATTAGTATCAGATTAGTTTACTTTATTAGCCTGTGTTGGGATGTGTTGCTGACCCATATCCCTTCTTTTATTTGCCTTACTCTTTAAACTATTATTCTACTGAATGGAAACTTATTGAAGCTTGTAGAAGACTATCAACTTCCTTGTAATTTATCACATGTCAGTGAGAGAGGTTAATTTTGATGGCAATTAATTTATGGCAAACATAAACAACAATTAAACAGTATTTGTATATTAGTGTTAACTACCATGCTTCAAAGGTAGCAATCATCTTAACTTATAATTAATAGAAACAAATTGTAACAGTGAAGAGGTGAAAAAAATTCATTCAACCCCTCCAGTTTATTTAGTGTAATGAAAATATAATGACTTAATTGATCTTTAGCTGCTATAAGTAAAAGCTAATGACATGAAATGAAGATATTGACTTCAGGGAATGATATTTTCTCATGTAATAAAATACAGTGGGAGGCACATAAGTGAATATTTTATGTTCACCATTAATGAAATGATGTGCTTTTCACTGTGGCAGGTTAAATACCTATAAACAATTAATACAGGGAAGTCTCCTTGTTTTTAAAAGTATAATCTCTGGTAGAAAATGCAATAAGGACACATATTGCTAAATTAAATGGTCATGGAAAGAACTTAAAAGGGGTTATTTTGTATCTTGCCATTAAGTCATCCTTCAGGACACACAGAGAATGTCTTTGGTATCACCAAATCAAAACCCTGGTATCTCCATGTAGTTTGATAACCTGACCCTTAAAAGTCTTAAGGGACTGCTATTAATGTGAGTTTTTTTAAAAAAGTTTTGTAATGCTAGTTGCAACATGAAGACCATTTTGAGTAACTTTAGACAAATTTTGTTTGTTTCATTTTCTGTTATTTTTAATGGGAAAAAAGGTAAGGTTAGGCAAACATCAGAGATTTAAGCAATGACAAGCAGGCTTGCCTATGTTTCATCACACAGCAGGAAGCTGGGTGCCAAGGGAGATCATTAATTGCCATTAATTTCATGTGCGTGTGCCATGAGATGTATTGGCATTTTCAGAAGTGTAAAGGAAAACAAATTAATGTATTGAAAACAATGTGGCATCTAGATAAATTCTGTAATTTTATTTCCATTCTCAATTCAGGTACAAGTTGCTGTCAGAAAGAAAGTGAGGGAAAAATAATCACCTCCATTCTTTCTGTGACTTGTAACAAGCAAGTTAAAATTAAACCCAAACATATAATAAATATAAGTCACTTTGATTTTCATTAAGCTAGAAGGAAATATAACTATTTTAAATATTAATCAGATGTGCAATTAAAATTAAATAAATGAATCTATGAACCAGCAATCATGTTAAACTGAAACACCATCAAGTGAGCAATTTTGACCACTCAGTACTGTGGTTAACCACACTATGTGGTAATGACAAGAAGTCCTTTTCTAAACTGAAAGTTAGCTTATTTCTCTGTAGTCTAACATACCAGAAAAGTACAGCCATTAATGGCACTTAGTATACTATTTTTCTTTCATGAATTTTTTTGTTGCTTTTTGAAACCTTTTATGTTTAATTTTCTCTGTAACATTCTGTGCCAGTTAGTTTCATACTTCAGTTATGCATTGTGTGATTACTTGATTGATGCTTCTGGTTTTGGTTTTTGTTTTTCCAAAGCCAGGTGGGTATTTAATTGGTAAGAAGACTCATGGAATCCCCCCTGGATTAGGGGAGTTAATTTGAACACTGTTATACCAAAAGGCTGAAGTTTCTCTTTACTCTTGAAAAGGTAATATTAATAGGTTTTCTTTTAACTGAGGTTAGTATAGCAAAATTTTTATGAGAATGGTTACTCTTCCAGTTTCTTCTAGTCTTAGCTGTCCATCATAATGTTTGCCTCATTTTTACTGAAAGTAGTGCCAGCTTAGTTGACAGTTCATTTTTGTACTACACCTGTCTGCAAACGTGACTATTCCTTTCTTAAACAGCCTCCTGTTGTTTTGTTAGATTATTTGTCAAAGATTAGTCAATAATTTTATGAATAAAGAGATCTTTCTGTGGTCAGAAATCTTTGACGTATTATTCTTTACTGACTGATGTAAATCTCAAAAGAAATCTTTTATTACAGAAGTGTTTGGAGTAACACCAACACAAGATACTTGTGGGGTTTTTTTTTTTCACCCAAGGACTGAAAAACAGAATTAAGAACATCTTTGGTCATGTTTCTTTGGTTTGGTTTCCTTTTGTGAATATATATGTATTTATGTACCAGAACGCTCCTGCATAAAATGTATTGGGATGAAAGTAACTATAAAATTAGGTTCAACCTTTTCTTTAAGCTGTTAATGCGGCATTTAGACTTGTTGAGATGGAGATATAAGTTACCTGGTTGTTGTTGTTGTTGTAAATGTTGTTGTTGTTGTGTGAAGCTAAATGAAGCCATTCAATTTGGCAGTCACAGCCTTTTCAAAGCTAGAAGCTTCAGTTTTTCCAGATGATGGTGACAATTCTGTGCTCTAGTTATTTTTATTGCTTCATAGCCAATGTCTTTCTTCTAGGATTGGCTTTGATCCTATTCCTGGAAGAGCTACATGTAGGAAAGCGTCCATCCCAAGTATGATAGGCTGAAACTGAGGGCTGTGTCATGGAGGCACTAGTTGCTGGTTTGAAGCTCTCTGGTGTTGTTCAGTCCATGTAAGTGACTGGAGAGCTTCAGTCCAGATTATTTTCCCTTCTCTTCTTCAGAAACTTGTGTGGATCAACTTTGCTATTGCACAAAATCTGTGAATGGTCATCTGATGGAAGACTAACTTAGCTACTTCTGGCGTTTGGTTTTTTCCTCAGCATTTGCTGGTTTCTCTCCAGTTATGGGGACAGCCATGCTATTGTCTGCAGTCGTCATCCAACTTCAGCCAATGGTTATCACTCACAAATAGATTACCTGTCTCTTCAAGAAGTCAGTTAAAAAAATAGCTAAAACTGCTGGAATGCTTTCCTTAAAGTCACTGCCATGTTCTTCAAAGAGTTAACATAAGCAGATGTGCATAGAAAGGTAATTTGCCTCCTCTGCAAATTCTCCAGAGAACCTCTCTGTACATTGCTAAAAGGAGGTATGTGGATTTATGTATTTGAACGGGCTTCTTCCTTAATTTGGAATCTGAAAAAAAGTTTGCATTTTTAGGTTCTTTTTGAAGAGCAATATGTGTCATGCATATTTGACACAGACTTCAAGGCAAAATTTAGGCGGCCGGAGGTAGGTTGAACAGCTCAGTGTGGATAAAGTCACCTTAGACATCAATTTCTAACAACTCAAGCAAATGTCCAAGAAGCAGGCTTTTGTTTTTTTTATTCTAGATAGATTTTTTCAAACTGTCTGGTTGGAGCTGCTCCACTATATATAAATTATATATGTCTTGAAGTTACTACTCTTGTTTCTTATGTCGTTATAGTCGATCTCCTTCATTTTGGTTGAAAGAGCATTGAATTAAATTGTATAAAGTGGAAGAGCTCCAGCAGGAAATGTGCAGAGTGACTGCAGAGGCTGTCAAGAAAACATTCACAGAGTTTAATGACAAAACAGAGGCTAGTTATTTTAGCAGAGAGAGTTGGAAGAATACTTCTGTACAGGCTTAATCCTGTAGAAAAGTGCAGGCATTGGTCAAGTATTCTCAGTTTTCCATGCAATACCACAAGAACAGTAAAAAGTCATCACCTAAACTTAATTGAAAAGAGGAAAAGGATGTGACTTCAATAACAGCTTAAAAAAATCTCCTGTTTGTAGTAATTCTTTGAATTTTTCAGAGAATGTTGATTAATCTTATTTCTGTGACATTGACTCCAATACACTTGGAGACCAGTGCTCCGTATGTTGGGAACTGTAGAAACATGGTACTCTGCAGCAGTTCCCTTTTCAGGTAGCGCTGAACTATACCTCAGCTGTTGCATGGACCCTTGATAGTGTAAGCAGGGCAGTCCTGCTAAATTAGAAGTAGTGCATGTAGTTTCCTCTGTGCTATCGTGTGATTTCCCTGACAACACCCCTGTGGATACTTTCACTGACCTGTGTCTCATGCAGTGATTGCATAAAATTGTATGTTACTTGCCACAGTACGTACTCCCTTCCCCAGCTGAGTTTTTTTTCTTCACCTCTATACTCACAGTGGTGTGTAACTGCTCAAATCAGATTGCGTTTGAAGCCCAAGCTCTTTTTGAGTAAGTCTCTGTCACTGTATGTTGACATTTTGTAATCCCGTCAGGAATCAATGTAGGCTTTTTTTTAAATTATTTTTTAAATTGGCAAGAACAAGATGAAATATCAAATTAAAATCAACTTCGTTGAAACAGTTGTTTTTCTTTCAGATTAAATCTTGATTGTTGTAGCTCTTGTGCTGCTATTAATAGCTGAGAATGAAGTTTGATTTTTGTCAGTTTTGTTAACAAGACCTTAAATACTCTCTGGTTTTGGCAAGCTTTGATCAGTGTTTTCCCTGCAAATAAGCCGAAGGCTCACTCCTGGGCAAACTTGCCTGTTTTCTTTATTTCTATTTCAGCATATCCCTTTTGAAAGCAAATTTCCATTTGATAAACCAAGCCGCTTAGAGCTTATCCAGTTCTTTCTTAGGAAGTTGCCAATTTGCTTCTTATTTGAAAGTCCTTCTTTAAAATTCGTTCTGCTTCTCTGGAATAAGATAGCAGATTTTCCACAGGAGTTTTTTTTTAATCCCTTCCCTGTTTTCCAGCAAGAGTATTTCAGCAGCTTTAATTTGTCACTAACCCACTTATGACTCAGCTCTGCTTTATTTGCTCAAGTTTTCTTTTCTCTAGCATGAAGATGTAGAATCTCTCTCCCTTTAATTATAATGATGTAGATAATTACCATTCTGCCAACTCTTTTTTTGCTTTTCCCTATTAAAAGAGTTTCTGAAACCTGGTTGATTTAAATATATTTTATCTTTTTGTTGCAATTTAATTGTGACTTTTCATTCAATGATTATTAAAAAAGTTCATGATCTTCTGTTACATTCCATTGTCTTCCATGTCAAGGCCCTCTCGAGTGTGTTTTTGCCACTGTAACTGTGGAAACAGCAGGTGGGAGTGAGTTTATTGTGCTCATCTGCTGTGAGCCATTTTAACATGGCAGCGGGCCTTGTGCACAGGATATGTTAGTTTAGGCCAGATATCGTGTTAACATCAACAATTAGCTTCTGAGCTGCATTCATCCCAGTGCCTGGATGAAGAGAACCTCCATCCAAGTGGAGTGAGAGCAACTGTTTGCGCCTGTATTTTGAAACGCTCACTAATTCTTTCAGTGATAGTGCTCAACCACAAGCTCTTCCAGCTTTTCCCTAAACAATCTGAAACAATTTCTAAGCTATTCTGCTAGACTGCAAAACTTTGACATTGAGACAGATATGGCTGACTCGACAAACCATCATTTGTTCAGACAAGGATAGTTTTAAAATTGTAATTTCATCAAACTTTACATCAAAGCTCAAACACAAGACTTAATGCTTTGGATTCCTCTTCAGATTATGAGAAATACTGTGAGTGTAGCACACCCCACTGTTACACCTGTCTCCTTTGAACTTCCTTTTTAGGCTTCTTTACAGAAGAAAGACTAAGCTGAATATGAGATTGAGTGTTTTGGGTCTTAAATTCTGTAAGTATTTTTAGCCAGCCCATAACAGTCTTGTACACTTAATAAGAGTACTGAGGAAATTGCTAGCTTTGAATTAAAAGCTGTAGCTTATGGTCCCTTTTCCTGAAGAATCTAAAATACGTTTTACCTTTTAGCAGCACAACTACCGTTTTACAAGTAATTCAGTGAATTTTTCCCAGAACTTGGAAATCTGGCCTTTACTGGCTTTAGCCAGATGCCTGACTCAGTGGAAATATTCCCTTTAATTTTAATTAGAATTTGTCCCAATAGATTAATTAATCAACAAGTAACAAATTGTGAGAATGGGGTAAAACGGAACACTTCATAAAGTAAATATGAAGTTTTCAGTGAGTAGTAATAGAGTTATTCAGTTTGAGAGATATGAATATGGTATCTGACTGTCAGAGGTGAGATATCAGAGTGCTATTAGAATCAGTCTTACGATTTGGAATTTCTTAAAAATCTTAGGGCAAATGTCAGCTAGGCAGCCAAAGCATTCCTCCAATCTGTTTTCTGTAACATCTGGGAGGAGAGACAATAAAATTTTTAACCGTGATATAACAGTAGCTTAGCTCAAATTTCTGTCAGCCCTGTCCAATAAGCGTGACTTCAGGTTCATGATACTAGGCTGGAATAAATTATCTAGTGATGTTTACCTGATAAAATTATCTCCTGACAGTTCTGTACCCCAGTTATGATAGTTACAGTTGTCAATAAACACGGGATACCATTATAGCAAGTTTGTGCTATATACCTAAGTTTAAAACCGCAGTATGATTTCAAATATTGAGAAATCAATGTTTTTGTACCATTCTGAGCTCTGAAAGCAGCCTTCCCTACATACAGAACTTGCAGCTGAGTTTATTCTGTGGTTTGCTCAGTACTCGCTGGGCTTCTGGAAGGAGGGTGAAGGATCTTTGCAGTGAAGGAGAGCATTCCTATGAGTACTAGAAATCTTCTAAGTTTTGTGTGCTGACTCCACACCTATGGCACATATGTTCTAATTTTCTTGGCTGCTGCTGAATGGGCATGATTTAGCTACCTAATAGAATGAAGGATGTCCTTTTAACTGTGTTAGGGGTAAGAGGTTGGAAGATTTGGGTGTTAATGCAGTGGTCTTTCATAATACCTTCATAATTCCTTCCAGCTGATTTTTCTGATTGTCCAGTTTTCCTTATATTTCCTTAAATTTCCTTATATTTCCCAGAAATACATTTGCAGTTTATTCCAGGCTAACTTAATTCCTGTCTATAAATTGCTTTGAGGTCTTTTAGTCGTAAGCATCCTAGAACTACAATGCCCTTTTACAGTGTCCTTTTCCTAGATAATTTAATTTTAATGTTAATTTTTAGAAACAAGATAAAACATTGCTTTTACAACATTTTTCTACAGTGCTAACAAGAGTAGCTAAGGAGAAAGACCTCCACATTTAATCACTGTTTCAGGATTGCTGTGCATCAAAAAGGAGCTTAACAGCTGAAAATCATCAGTCTTTACAAGAGCAGTGCAGGTTCTGTGAGTGACATTTCTCTATGGCTGGCTTTTCAGTGTGAGTCTGCAGATTTCACAAAGTCTTTTGTTGTTGTAGTGTCAAGGTCATGCAGCCTTCCTAACTGATGTGTGAAGAAATTCTGACATACAAAATCAACAAAATAGTTGTCTTTGATGCCTTTAGGCAGTAGTAGTAGTTGGGTATAATTTTACATAGCTGACAATTGTTTCATTGTGAAGTCTGTGAAGAAAGACTTTCTTCAGCGCTTCATCCTTCTTACCATTTTTGTTTTAATCTTGTATTATGGTAGATCAGCCTTCTTTTTTACTCCATATAATTATTCTGTTGCCTCTTTATACTGATATTGAGAAGCAAATCATATTAGTACTACTCTTCCCTGCATGCTCAGAGAGATCAAATAGTTTCGGACTATCACTGTATGTTTAGGATTGCGTTTTTTATCTGAACCATAACCAGCTAGGAAAAAAAAGCCTTCATAGTTGCTGCTAGTGTTAATCCATTCATTAACTGGCAAAGTTGATGAATGAGTGGTCTCTCTAGAGGATGAGCATGCTGCCTTTCCGGTGTAGACAAGGTGACCTGGTTATAACCCGTGTGATTTGAGTGACAGTTCAGCTTGCTGCTCTAGTTCTAGAGTTGGATCAATGCTAATAAAGAGTGGAATGAAGAAGGGTTACAGATACAATAATGATCTTCCTGAGGCCTTTCAAGGCAGTAAAGAAAAGCATGGTTTTACTTTAATTACTTCTCACATGTTGAACTGATAGCTGTCACGTTTTCTTTAAACTAAGAGTAAACAGGCTCTGCAAGTGTACGATGTCATATTTACAGTCTTAGCCTTAGTCACCTAAAGACCAGCTCTTAAAAACCTGACTAATCCAGCAGTAATCCTCCAAAGTATTACCTTTATGTCCCAGTACAACATCTTTTGTACAATTGATAACCTGAAGTCAAGTCTGAGTTTTGCCATCTTAGAGCGCTTGTGGAAAGTACATTTGTGACTGGCTATCTAGAATGCTCAGGGGATGGTACATTTGTGCCCTGAAATGTTGGTAAATTTGTAATAGTTATTGCCAGATTTAGCAGTCTGTAGATGCACACTGATTTGAAGGCAATTATTTATACAACACATGCAACAGAGAAATTTGAGGGCTGCTGTTACAGCCCTCACTATGTAACAGACTAGATCTAGTCGGGTAGCATTTTTAGGTGTTTTCTGTGCTATTCAAATTATATAACAGCACTTGCAAGGCTGTTATATCTCCTTATTGCCAAAATGTTTCTATTAATATAGTTAGAATGAGTTGCTGAGATAATATTTTAGTGGAAATAGTATGATGGTACTATGGTTGGTCTTAATTGTCTGCATTAGGTAATTTCCAGCTTGAAACAAGAGAAACATCAATTGGCACAGACTCTAGAAAAACAGATATATGCTATTTCAGTAATTGTTCCAATTTGTAGAGGTTTATAAGGATACATTTATTCTGTGACATTCATACCTATTTCATGTTTGCAGTTTAAAAATGAATAGAATCCAATACAATATCCTATTATAAGCACCCGAATGGATTTAAATAAAAAGGCGAAAATAGTTTCCAGCATAATTAAATTGAGTGCTGTGGTATACTGGAAATGCTCAGTAGAATTTGAAGCACATAGGAGGAAATATGCCAAAAGCACAGTAACTATGCAATAAAACTCTTAAAACATCTATATTATTGATGCTGGGGGAGGTGGGGGATAAAATAAAACCCCTCTGCCACTGTGAGGCCTGGAAATAATGGCAAGTGTATGTTTCTTTTAAAGCCACTTGAACAAGAACTGGGCATTAGGATGCTGGTTTATTCTAGGATCAGTATCACCCATGCTTTTTTTTTCACTTTTTCTTTATTAGAGGTGAGTGCAGCAACTTGTGTGAATAATAGGACATAGAGAACATTGTTCTGTCTATTCAAGAGAAATGTAAACATGTGAGATTGTATTTTAGGGGTAGTAGGATAAGCCATTGTATGTATATTGAAGAAATCTCTAATTGAGATAAAGGTGCAATGAAAATAGTTTGTGTTGTTGTAATTAAGGACCATTTATAACAAGTATTGACTTGAAACTGAATTTAGATTGCCTTAGCAATCTTTATTGTTACATGTCAGCTTCTGAGAGTTGTGTTTTGTCCTTGTCTCTATGATCAAAAAACAAGCTGTGAGAGCCCCCTGAAACTATGGTGTGCGGAACCAGGTAGCACATCAGCATGAGACAACTGGATTCAGCACCTTTGTGGACTAGCAATATAATTATTCTTTTTGGGTCAGGCTCTCTAAAGTGAGAATAATAGACACATTCTTTTCTTGTGATTTCACAGGTATTTGCTCTGAGAGTAAAGAAAACTTGTGATGAAAGTTACATTACGTTTCAAGTCTCAGGAAAATTGTACTTTGTTAATTATTTAACCTTTGTCCCTTTCTTTAAAACTGATCCTGTCTGCCTGTGCCTCTTCATGCTGTCATGCAGATTCCTCTTCTACTTCTCTCCTTTTTGCTTCTGTTTGCATTTCTCCCCCCTCTACTGTCTGTCGAGGTCCTGCAGGGAGAGCAAGCCTAGCAAATCAGTGCTGTGAACAGTGAACCTGTGCCTTTCAGGCTTATTAAGTACAAGGTCTCATTCAGTCTTTCAAGTTCCAGTGTAAGCTCCCAGTCTCAAAGAAACAGAGAGTGTAGATTTGTTGATATAATAGTTTGAGGGGTGTCCATTACGAATAAACTGTTTTCCTTTTATTTGTAAAATACTGTCCCAATATAGCAAAGGCTTTTGGCAGTGTACTTTTTCTCTGCTTTCTTTAATATGTACTTCATTACAGGTTTAAGAGGAATGAAAATAGCATTAATTAATTAGCATACCAAGCCCTAAACTGAAACTAAATCTCTTTCAATGTGTTAAGGTTGTCTCTGTTTTATAGTGTGACAGAATTTGGAAGCATTGGTTAGAACAATACAGAAGACATAAAAGTTAGTTATAAAAATAATTGTTTGACTTAATTTGTTTCACCTTTGTATTTAGAAATGCTATAGAGTAAAATTGCTACCTGTAATTACTGAAATCTAATTTTGCTAACTAGTCAATTTTTAACTCCTTCTACCCATCAGAAAGGAGAAAAATGCAAGAAGGGAAGCAGAATTTTAAAATTAAAGTTTATTTGAATGTCTATTTAAACAAAATTGTGACTATATGAATGTCTTAGGGGTATATAATGGACTTTATGAGACATTGCAGCGTTTAGTATTAATATTGGATTTACAGGCCATAGAAGAAACAGAACAGTGGTTCATTGTTAAGAAAGAAAAATACCATTGTGTCAGATTACCCACATTCTTGTGTACCTTTTCCTCCACCATCTCCTACATTAAAAATTTAACAATAGGCCTTGCTAGCGAAAACTATGATAAAACAGGTAAAGCAGATTCAAAAATGCAGTGCACTAATGTCAACTTCCAAAAAACTATGTAACATGGATTTCTTGAATTTTCAACCTAATGCAATTTAGTCATCATCCAGGCTTGAGCTTTCCATGTGTATAGTCATATGACCTGAAAAACTGAAATTAGAATATCCTCTACCATTAGAGAAGGAAAAAAAGAAAAAAAAGAATCTAGGGAGTATGAACTTTGCCACTGATCTCCTGCTCAAATCTGGATTTAATTGCAATTCAAAGAAGTTTCAATGGTCTAGGCTAACAGGTGTTTATTACTAAACAACAGGCAGTTAAGTGTTGGACAGGATCACTTTTTACTCCCAAAGTAGGAAATAGTTGCCAAGATTGAAATACAGAAGTTAACATGCTTCAGCAGAGCAAGAGGAAGCTCTTTTGAATGCCCCATCCCCAACTGTTTACCTCTCACACAAATAGAGTATTGGGTACACTTTGTCTTCAGCAAGTATCATCATGATTCATTAGCCATAATGCAGCTAGTCATCAAGCACTCTAACCCAAACATACTTCTCATGAGGTTGTGAAATTCTGAAGAAGAGAATTTATCGTGCTATTTAGAATGTTCTGCCTTCCTAAAACTTCTGACCTATTAATTTCAAAAGCAATGAAAATGATGTCCCTGCTTTTCTTCCATCTGTTTCACCCAATAGATTTTTGAGTGTTGAGTGCAATGAAGCATAGGTAATTACCTGAAATTATTTGCTACTATTTGTGTGTTCTTTTGTGTTTTAAAGAGTCCTGTTTTCTAATGGGTGTGGTGCCACGCTCACTGAAATATTTGGGGATGTTCTAGGTACTATTTAATAATAAGTGAATATGATTGTATCACACACAAGTCTTGCTTATGTTACCAGTAAGAACAAAATTCAATTTGTAGATTTTGGTATTAATTCTAATGCAGATTTTGTTTTCATGAATGTTTTTCTCACTTATTTGAGAAATAGCAAGGAAAGAATGAATCTTTTGAGTAAGGAGATTCAGTTTTGCTTTGATTCCTATTTAGAACTTTTATAGAGTCAAGAGTCTGGGCATTTGTTTGTGCCATGGGACAAGTCTTAAATGAGGCAAAATTATTGACTGCTCCTGAATTTGCTGTGCTTTTGTGGTAAAGTTTCAAGAGTCTGAAGTAAAGATATTAAATTAGAACACATGGTACTGCTAACCATCTGAAGCCTAGAGGAGACTGAGCGGAGACAGGGTACACTGCTAAGCTAATCCTGTTCCCATCTGTACCCAGTGGTTGCACAGTACCTGGTCCAAATGTAGTCTTATCCTAGAGGTTCACTCAGGCGACAGTTTAAATAGCAAAACACTGAAAATATTGCTAAGCTCTTCGTTATCACCTGGCCTAGCATTTAACTAACATACTAACCCACACCTCATATTTCTTCTGTCTCAACTGCGTCTTTATACTCTAGCTGATGTTGATGCACTAAAATGTTTACATGAGGAAAGAATAGCTAATGCAGATGGCTTGCTTGCCAGAGAAGCTGCACCATTCTTCGTGAAGCCCTATAAATTCAGTGTCTCCTGATGTCCTGATACAGGTTTTGAAAAGCATGTATGGATCTAAAAATTACATGTTAGACTAGAGTTCCTTCTAGTTTGGCATAAAAGCCTCCTTGTACTACTGTGCTTGCTGCTGTGCTCTGGCAGTGTAAACCTCTTGTGCCTGTATCCTGTATTTGCTAGATTTCCTGGAGTGTCAAGAAGAAGCAACCATTTTTAAGGGGTGGAGGCCTAAGAGATTTGTGTGCTTTGTCTTATATACACACTCCTATTTTAACATTTTGGCCAAATCTTTTATTGTTCCCTGTTAGTGCTAAGAATAGTAAAAAATCTGTTGCTTTCATGGAAATGAAAGTTTCATTGACACACTCACTCACACTGAAGGTGTGCCAGCTCTTTATGCCTGAAACCTTGCTGAAATACATACTCTTCTATTTTTTGCTCTCTCTGAATACATTACATTGACTATAGTGTTGTTTGTAAATCCATTTTTATATTGTGCTGGCAGTGTGTGTTGTGAAACCCTGGCTGCAGATTCTTGCATTGATACATACACTGGCAACAAGAAAACTGACAGCTGGCTGTTTTTCAGGAGTATATAATCATGTTTGCTGATCACTTGCTCCTATGGCTGTCTTTCAACATGTAAACAGAGGGACAGATTCAAGTCTCAGCTACACTCACTATAAATACGAGGATATCAAAAGAATTCTTTTGAACTCAGAAGTGCAAATCAATGCTCATGCTGGTCATACAGTTATTTTTAACATAAAGGGAACAGTCAGAAAAAACTGCTTTTTTGGAAATAATCCTGCAATAGGCTTATATTATTTCAGATTTAAATGGGTGCTTTTTATGTCATTATTGGAACTGGGATTGAATATCTGATGGAGGTTTTAAAATTTAGTGACAATATTAATTAAAGGGAAAAAAAAAGGTTTATCAGAAAACTGTGCACCAATTTGTACATTCATTCACGCTTTTATCCTTGGATCAACATATAATATCCAGCTGGCTGACATATAATGATGCAAAGAATTTTAAAAAGTGGCTTTATTATTCTTTAGTATGTTAGTGTTTATTTCATTTTCAGTGAATGGCAGAAATGCATCTTTTAAGAGAAACTCAGAACAAAAAAGGCACTGACAGTGAGATGAACACTCTTAGCTACATATGGATTTAAACCATACTTACCGGGGAGTTTTTATTTTATATTTACGTTCCAGAACTCTGCAGCAAAGATGGCTGTGGATATTCTTTATTCTGCCTACAGAATTTGCATATGATATCAAAACCCAGATCATACAACATAGGTAATAAATTTCAGTGCAAAGAACTTAAGAGAATGGAACTCTCAAAGCAGGTTTTGGGGAACATCATTTGTTCTAGACTCCCATCTAAATGCCTAAATTAATGCTTGAATTTTCAGAGCTTCTGAGCAGACCTAATTTGCTTTGAAGTCATATGGAACTGCAGAATGGTGTTAGCACACAGAAAACGATAAAGCTGAGCAAAAAGCTAACTTTGTTTCCTGCTTTAATTCCATTCTTCAGCCACAGGACCATCCTTTTGTTTGTACTATCACACAGAATGAAATGTATTACGTGGAACTGTTGTACTTAAATTAAAAATGAAAGCTGTTTAATAATTCTATTATTTGTGATGTTGCCTGCTGTGTGTTTTTTGTACTTTGCTGTAATTTGCTTGCTTATAATTCTGTCTGTGACAGCCTTCCTTATGTGAATGTCGCTTTTTTCTGCATGAAGTCCCATGCATTTTTAAAGAAAGGATGGACAGTGTGGGCTTTACCAGTTTAAAATAAGCAGTGTCATAGAATACTGGAGTTAGAGGAGAGAGAGGTGAGAGATTTACAGCTAATTCATCAATCTACTAAATGTGGTACAAAATCTTTTCAGTACTTTATCAAGAGTAGCTGTGCATGGCTTTTCTTTATGAAAAATACCATTTTCTGTGGAAAATATTTCACTGGTAATCTTAGAGGTAGAAATAGATTGCAGTCTGCTGAAATAAGAATATGAGCAAGAGGCATCAAAGTATTTTTGAAAATGAGACTTAGGGTGAAAGGGCATTGATGATAACCAAGTGGTGTTATGAAATCTGTCTTCACGAGAGAGTGGCCCAAGAGTGGCATTAGCAAATGTTACTGTTCCAGGGTGTCTTAATGAACTGAGACAATAAAGAACTGCTGTTTTATTATCTTTGTGGGTTCTTTTTATGGCACTCGGTAATCTAGGGTTTGATAAATTTTGCACTTGTAATCAGAGATTCAATCTCATGCCTACTATAGAGAAGAAATTTATATTTTTAAAAAATATCAAGGATAATAACTTCAACTTCATTAAAGGAATTGTATTAATATCATGAAGACCACATCTGAAAAGTTACAAAATGCCAAAGTGAAGGCTGCAGGTGCAATTCTGTGCATAATCTATTCCTTAGCTCATGCTGCTTACTTATTAGCTAGAATGTGCATTATATATAAACACACAGTGTTAGCTAGATACAGCTCTCTGAAATTCTCAACCTACATTGAGGTTTAGGCACTTGAATCCTGCTAAAGCCTACAGAAAAAGAGTTCTGGGTGTTAGAAGCTTTAGGAAGTTGGGACCTACACTTGTCACTGAAATGTAGTAATTCTAGAAAGTAACTGTAATGAAAAATGCAGAATATAATATGAAAAGGCTGAAAAATCACCTTTTTTTTGAGAAATGACCAGATGGATGATTTATGACTGGAACTAAAATTTAAACAGTGCCTAAAACACCATCTATCATTCATATCTATTTTGAAATTGAAGTTTTAAAATCTATGCTGATTACACAGTTGTATGCATTTCAGGTAAAGTCGTCTTTTCTGACTTTAAAACGTAAGTCAAGCAGCATGAAGCATATGTGACTGAAACTAATCGCATCTTTGCTTATTACATGTTTTGTATAACAGTTCATGTTAGTCAGACTAAAACAGAATACAAAATAAAAACAGTGGCATTTCAAGCACTAAAAGCATTTCAAGCATTAAAAAAAACCATTGTAGACTTGTGCATCATAGGTGTCAAAGTATACTTCCCCAAGATGTCTCAAACTTGAGTAGAGATTAATTTCTACTTAATTGAAATCCTGATTATTCTTTTTCTTCCCTTTAATTACATTTTATTAATATTAATTTTTAAAAATGAAATTAAAATAAGCAGTGCTAAAATAGAAGCCTGGGATTTGCCTCTGGTTGCTTCATGTGTATTTTTTCTCACCAGTGAACAATTTTTATTATCCTGTCTGTTGTTTTCATGCTCTGTGAAGTTCATGCCTTGCTGCTATACTTTCTGTTAATTTTCTTCCCTGTTTCTCATATCCTGGAAAATTATGTTGCAGCACTTTAGCTAGCCTAACATTCCATTTTACATCTCCGATTGATTTTTATTGCTTTTGGTGATATTTGAGTTCATTCTACAAAGCTCCTTACAAGGGATATTAATTGCGATAAAAAAATCCCAGTGTACCATTTTGACATAATAATCTATAATGCTTGAATGGGCTTAAAAAGAATACTGAAAATATGAATGCTGGCATGAAGTACATGTGAGACAAAAGCTATTCCCTTAGGGAATGGAGATAATTTGCTTTTGTCTCATACATTATATGTCTCCTCTTTTACACCCCATTTCCATGAAAAATATTTTTTGTTTTGTATCAGAAAGTTGTGAAAGTTGTGAGTGAAATATTAGGCTTGGTTGTTCAGGATGTTAACATCTTGCTAGGATTTCAGCAGTGTCATTCTCTGTTTCCTGTTACCTATTCATTATTTTTTTTTTGTCCTCAGTGATTTTCTCCACGTAAAGTTTTCTGTTTCCTTTTTTATTCTTTGAAGAGTGAATGATACCAGTTCCTTTTTGTTGGGGACGATACAAAGAAATGGCAAACTTCATAAAAAAAAACGAAACTGAAAATGTTTCACTGATGCAGCCATGCCAGTGATTAATTAGCCAGTTTATGTTAAATGTGCAACCAACCTCTCCACAACTGATGGATTCCTATATAGATAGAGAACAGGGCTGGCCACTTCTAAAGTACTGTGTTGTCTCTTCAGACAGGATTGATGAGCAGATCTGGTAGGGAAGGGAAGAGTTCAAGGTACCGTGGATATTCAGTCCTACAGGAAGAAATCCTCTCTGCCACAACACTTAAAGGAATTGTCCCTTTATGACAACTGAGTTTCTAGGGATGGATTTTGCCGCTACTTTATGCTGAGGATGAAACGATGTAGATTAGCACTGTGCTAATTTGTTAGCATCCTCTCTAATTTGTTGCATATTGTTTTCCTATTCCAGGTTGTAAAATAAAGGAAATTGGGTAGGGTCTTTGAAGGTCATGAATCTCAAATTCTGCATCTCCTACTCTTCTAACTAAACATGTATTAAATGATTGGGAACTAGACTGTTTTCTAGATAGGAACCAGATGGAAGCATAGTATAGTAGGTTTCTTGTTTGTCTTTCTGAAGGTACCCATTTATTTCATAGATGCTTCTGCTGAGGTACTTCCAAGTGAAGTTTTTAATTCAAAACCTCACCTATATCTCATCAACTAGGATATTGGTATGAAAAATAATGTGTGAAAAATAAAATATTACATGACAATTTAATAAGCTCTGGGGATAAATGGTGTTCAGGTGAGCCACTTCCTCCTGAATGTGTATCCAGTTTACTAATTACTATGTTACGTATTTCACGGACAGTGATATTTTTTTAGACAATTGTGTTTATGGTGTATTTGATGTTAGGTTATTGATCATTCATCATTTTACAGATAGAATGTGAGTATAACTGGTGTGTGTGTAACTGTGGACTGAAAGATGTGTATTTCATCTTCATTCTAGTATTATTTGACAATGTTTATATGGATTTCTTATTTGCATATTTATATTTCTGTATTAATAGGCAAGGTTTTTTTTTTTCCAACTATCAGCAAAAAGGCACATTCATGCCACTTTATCTTGTACAACAATGCTTACAGCATCTAATCTACCAGAGGTATTTACAAAGTATTTTACTGTCGTGTTTTAAGTTTCATCATTATTCAAATCACAGTGTGAAATGTTTTATAGCAAAGGATCCAAATGAGTTGTTATGAGAGTGCCATGGGCTAACAGGAATGCTTTAAACTATATTGCTTGTGTATTAACCTTAACATGAGAGGAAACACTGGATCATCGGCTTGCTGTGGGATCGTCGCTTGCTGTGTGAAAAGAAGCAGCAGCAGCATGACAGTGTGAGGAATGAGTGAAATCAGCAGAGAGTGGCCTGAAAGGCTGTCAGACTCTGAATAATGTTTGAACAAGTGTGAAGCGGGAATATTGTTAGATGATGTATGTGACGTGCTGGAGCCTTGGAAATACAGCTCTTCTATCAGATGAGTTACTGTGTGCGTCTGAGCCCTGAATATCTTTCATCTGCACCACACTGTGTTAACTGTGATGTGCTGCATTTCCTGCCTCAGAAATTCTGCTGAATATTTTATAGGGGTTTTTGTGTTAGCTGAACTTCAGTTTTTTCTCTCTTTTTCTTTTTTTGGCCTTTTAGGCTTTGGCTGTTCTGGGGAACTTTATGATTGGGATTATGTGAGAAAAGCTAATGGGGGAATAGCAGCCACTTTTCCTCTTGTGAGAACAACTGCGGTATTTAAGTGGCTAAACACATTATATTAGAGAAATTCTTTTCTTCATAAAGGCTGATCATGATTGGCAGTGCTAGCCATTAACAAGGTGTTGTGTTACAGATTGCTGTTAATTTCAGTGGGAATAGTGTTTAAGCCTTTAAATTGCACTGGATGCAGAAAATCTGTAGTGTTTATGATCAAGAAGGCATATCGCTGCTTTGTCCTTTTTTCTGTTGAAGGTGAGGGTTTCTTGCTGAAGGATGTAACCTGTTCTCAAGCGTATCCAGTGTTGTGTTTTTTTAGCTTGTTCAAGATTCAATAGTAAGTTTCACTGTGTGTTTCTAATGTATCTGTCTATTTAGTTGTTGCATATATTTGTTTCCCAGTGCTTTTTCACACTTCTTCATATTCTTAAACATTCTATTTTATGCCTAGCTTGCTAAAATTCTTATTACAATTTGTTGTCTGTGTCAATATTATTATAAGTAATATATAATCCATTTCTCTCTTCTTGCTCTTGGCAACTAAAACACAAAGGAAAGTGAGACCCCATTAAAAAACCCCAATAAGATATATGATATGATATACTTACTTGACAAGCCATCACCTCTAAAAAATATATATTCCTTCTAATGTAATCTCTTACCAATTTTTATTCACCATCATGCCTGTTGGGGTTATTTCTGGTTACTATGACTTTCAAATCCGACAGCTTTCTTCTACATAAAAACAGGGATTTCTCAAAGGCACAAATGCTGGAAACATGCACAGTTCTTCTAGAAAAGATTGATTTATGCTCCGCATGGATACAAACAGCGTGAGTATGTCCTCATTGTTGTGGCTGATTTTGCTGGTTTGAGACACTAAACTTGCAGAAGATCCCAATAGGAGAGAATGGACCCCCATGTCTGTGATCAATAACCTTTGTTAAAGGCAGTTGGTTACTATAGTTTCGCTATAAATATATGCTGTTTTCTTTCTGTAGATTTAACCCCAGCCGGCAACTAAGCACCACACAGCCACTCTCTCCCTCCCAGTGGGATGGGGGAGAGGACTGGAAGGATAAAAGTGAGAAAAGTAGTGGTTGAGCTAAAGACAGTTTAAGAGGGAAAGTAAAAGCCACGTGCTCAAAGAAAGCGGAATGAGGAATTAATTCCCTGCTTCCCGTGGGCAGGCAGGCGTTCAGCCGTTTTCAGGAGAGCAGTCCCCTATCACGCATAGTGGTTACCTTGGAAGGCAAACACCATCATTCCAAACGTCCCTGCTTTCTCCTACTTCCCCCAGTTTTATATGCTGAGCATGATGCCATATGGTCCGGAGTATCCCTTTGGTCAGTTGGGATCACCTGTCCCAGCCGTGTCCCCTCACAACTACTTGTGCACCCACAGCCTCCTCGCTGGAGGGGTGGGGTGGGGTGAGGAGCAGAAAAGGCCTTAGCTTGGTGTAAACCCTACTCAGCAATAACAAAAGTAACTCTGTGTTATCAAGACTGTTTTCAGCACAAATCCAAAACATAGGCATGTACAAATTACTATGAGAAAAACGAACTTAATCACAGTGCAAAGCAGCACAGTAGGGCCTACTGACAACAGCAGTGTGGGTGTAGGAATGCAATGTCTACCCATACAACTCTGTTTTTATGAGATATTACTGTTGCATCTCAGTTTTATTTTTAAGTCATTTGAACTACTACTCGTATCTATTCTTTCTTTTCTCCAATGTTGTGCAGTAGTCCAATGCTTTCTCTGCAAAAATCCTCATTGTGTAAATCTAGTTCTGAACATAAACTGAAATTTGTTTTTGATGATGGTTACAGGGTTGCTTTGAGTCTTGTGAAGCATTGCCTGATGTAGAAATTATAATCAGAGGGTTTATTCTGTTCAGCTCAGCTTGGCAAGCCAAGTGTCGCTCAGTGCAGATAGGAACAGATTTGTAGAGGTGGAAGGTGGCTTTCAAGTTACAGTTGTGTTGTCCTGACCTTTGATCAGTTCAGGCTGGTTTGCTCCTCAGAATTATCTTAAACCATTTCCAGTCCACTTTTGCTCATCCTGTGGTCACAGGAGACCTTCTTGGAAAGCCATGAAACTCGCCTCATCAGTACCTTCTTTTCTCCAGTTGTATTAAATGCAACTGGAAAGAACTGTGAATTTTCAAACCCACAACTGAGGGGTTTAATTATATGGGAAACTGGACAAATGGGAAGAAATTCATTCACAGAGCTCAATGCCATCACCTTACCTTGAAACAATGTTTTCATTTAGAGACATCCATGTCCGGATGAATGTAGCTATAAAAGTTATACTAACAGTAGGCACTATTAGTAAGTAGGTGGTGTGGAGCTACAGTTTCAGAAAACATTCTGAGGAGCAGCATTATAACCCTATGATTAGGTGTGCTTGAAGGTGGGCCATTACATATATTTGTAAAGAAATGTCAGTGAGGAATAAACTCAGATACCATGTAGTTTATTAAAGAGGAGCTGGAAATAATTTGAAGTGTTTGAAACTTTTGTCTCACACTGCAATGGTGCTAATCAGAAATCACGTGTACTAAAGCCTTTATGCTGATTTCTTAAATATATTAGTTTGTTAGCATAATAGTTAAAGTGGGAATGCTGTTTTTAACATGATAACACCTGACAGTTATTAGCAGCACTTATGATATAATTAGGTGGTTATAGTCTAGAGGCAATGGGCTAATAACTTACCTATATTGATGATTATTGTTTTGGACCCTGTTATTGATGTTAAATTTGTTTTTGTACTAGAGGCAGTGGTGCTGTAATTTGCATTGCTATAAATCCAGAATGCAAACATATATGTGTCATTTTTATGTCTGTTCACAGGTGATCTCTTAAGAAAGGAATTGTTGTGTTTTTATCCAAGTCCAGTACTTCTTACGAAGCAGGGATAATGCGGTTCTAGATTATTGTGAATTTCTATCCAATTCTGAATGAATGAAGAATGGATGAAACCTTTCCTGTGTAAAATACATTGTAATATCCTAACATTGCCAAATAGTAGCAAAGTAACTTCTGGATAACTCAAAATCTGTTGTGTGTCAAAATACAACCCTGAAAGTTGGACCTTTGAAAGGCAAACTTGCTGTGCTTTTGGAATGGTGTGGATTATAGGAGAGAAGAAACAATACATACTGTAGAATCTGCTTTGATAAGAGTTTTCATAGCTGATAGATCACTGTGTTTCTAGAGCAGGGTATTGCTGCTTTGTTGATATCCTTAGTTCACTATAGGGCATTTATTTCCTAGCGATGGGCAGTAACTCTATGAATTGTCCCACTGACTACATTAATATTACACCTCTAAGTAATGTTTCTCCAGCAGGACTAAGTCACAAACTTGTCAAGTTCGAAAAGTCTTGGTCCGAGCCTGAACCTGCCATTTGTAAAACATGAATTTTAGCATGCTTGTACTGCCTTAAAGAATATAACCTGCTCTTGGTAGACTTTATTTTACCTTCCCAGCTTTAACAGCCTTTGGAGTCTGCTCTTTGACTGCAACAAGATTATGGTTGTATGTGGAAAGAACCTAAGGATAGTGGAACAAGCTATCTAATGTTCATTTTAAAGAATCCTCCTTATACTTGGACAGTATTCAATATTAAGGTGTCCTTCCTATCTCCCATATGGCAGATATCATCTGCTGATTATGTGTCAGTCAACTAATTAGGTGTATTTCCTCCTACTCCTCAGGTAGCCTGAGGTAGCCATAAGGCAACTCCTAGTAATTGGTGAAGATGGTGCTGACAACATAAAATATTTAGAAAAATAGTGGTGCTCGCATAGGAAGCAAAGCTTAAAAATTTGAGACTTTCAAAGGTGTTATATTAATTCAGTTTAGACAAAGAGCTCCACATTTGTTCGAAGTACTTTTTCACACTAATTGGATACTCTTCAAAGCCTTAATTACAACTTTGAAATTACTTCTGTTTCCTGGATAGATACAAAAGTAATGCTAATATCTTCACAACCATATGCTTTGTAGCTGGGGTAGTGTTTTCTCATATTGAAAATTTAAAATACAGGACTGTACTTCTTACAGGTGCAAAAAAAGACAGAAGGAAAAACAGTTCAGCATGGTCTTATTACTCTAATATCTGGTAATCTCTAGTGTGATAAGATCTTGCTGTACTTTGACAGCAATATTGTCACACACCCCTTGAGTGTTTAGAGAGATAATAAGAATGAGGCAAAAATTTTGACTGGGGGTTGTAACTTCTCTTCTGCAGTTTTAATCACTGGAGAATGAACTGAAAAGAAACCCCCTCACCCCCCCAACAGCCACAATAACAATAGCAACAATGATAAAAACAGTAACAACAATAATAATAGACTATAAACCCTGTGCATATGTGTGTATTTTTGGGGGGAGGAGGAACAGCATCATAAACTGTGGACTGTGAATCTAAAATATCTGAGGATAGATTTGCTTGTGTGCTAAGCATCTGCAGCAAGACTGGGCATCTTTTTGTTTGAAGGAATAACTTTCTACCATCTGAGCTGAAAGTTTTGTTTTTCTTAGTCATGATTCTAGCAGCTTAGGGCTGAATGTGGTGTAGCTGGACAAGAGGCCCTTGTGGCTGTAGTAGTGCCCTATGAGAGAAAAGTAGAGGAAATTATAACCATTTTTGGCCCTCTATCTTTTCATGATAAATCTAGCTATAGGTCCCTCCATAACTGGTACGTAGTTTTGCACCTAACGAAAGATGACAGGGCACACCACTGAATAGTTAAAGGTAGTGTAGATAAAGTATTTGTGCATGACTTCATGTGTTTCTGTGCTTTTGGATTTTAGCATGCTGAATATGTATGTTTTAATGGGCACTGTATCTGAAATGATCTGCAGTTGACCAGACCTCTAGATGTAGTTTACAGATTACCTGGTGACTGCACAGAAGATTGATCTCTTTTTTTTATAAAGCCATTAAAATGATTTTTCAAACAAATTTTGAACTAATTCTATTCCTTCATGGTTCTTGGAAATAGATTTTCTTGCTAATGTATCTTGGTTAAGCATTACACTTTGATAACTGATGCCCTTTATGGAGTAGCTGGCAGATTGCACTGGAGTTGTGTGTCAACTGCACTGTAGTTAGTGACTTTTGAATCCTGCAGCTGTTCACCCGTTTAATTGACAGGTTTACCATAAGACCAAATGTGAACTGGTTGTGTTTGTAGAAATTATGCAAAACTGTAGCAAAATAATGTTTCAAAATTTTAGCTGGTAACATTGTCAGAGTTTCCTTCTGCTTGCTTCTAGAAGTCCTCCCTGGTTAATATACAGATCTATGCAGGTCAGTTGAGACATGCTTGCTGTGCACCATTCAAGTTTAAGACTTCTGTGATTTTTTCAAAAAGAAATAAGACAATAGGCCTTCTGAAGGGGAAGTGGTAATCCAGCCTATCCAGGCTGTTCCTTTTAGGGCTTTGTCAGAGCCAGTTAAGTCGTAATTGCTTTATTTGTTCTGCTTAGCAATTTACTTAGCTGGTCTGTTATCCTGAGCCTTCAAAAGTCTTCAAAAATTTCCAATCAAAGGAAATATCATAAGAAAACAGATCCAGAATTCCTACATATAAAAACCAGAAAATTTGATCCTCTTATGTTGGTTTTGGGGCCGTATTCTAATACTTTTACTCTGATACCAAATGGCCATATGCTAATATTTTTATTTCCCAATGAGTATTACCTTACTCAGAAGCTGTAATATTTTGAGGTGGAGTAAGCAAGCTCTTGAGATTAGTGGAAGTGATTAACTCTGGCAGAAAATGTATTCAAGTTCTAGGAAATTAATCTGTTTCATTAACTATTTTTAGCTACTTTGTGACCTGTCCTAATTAAAACATGCATATTTTTGCAAATTGGGATATCATTTTGCTGTTTAAATATAAATGTATCTAGTCCCTTTCAGTGTCAAATGAAAGTTACAGAACAGGAAGACCTGCAGGAACTGGCTTTGCTACAAGCTGGTAAAAAGAATGGCTTCTGCCTAGAAATACATTCTGCTGAGAAGACTGTTTTAATGTAAGTCCAGTTACATTTAGCAGAGGGTGCATATTGTCATACTCTGCCTACTGCCTGGTGTTCTTGTGTGCAAGAGCTATACCTTGTCTGGTTTCCATGGGACCACTCTGCTAAGAGGTATCAGGTGAGCAGAAGGCTGGGGACAGAGTAGTGAATATTGGCTTGTGATTCCTGAGTAGTCAGGGGGAAGAGGAAGGAGGAGGGCAGCATGCAAGATTCAGTAGCAGATGTAGCCCATCACAGGAGATTGTGCTGCAGGTTGGCAAAAGCTTATGCAGATAATGGAAGTACTGAGTGGGAAAAAAAGCTCACTTACTTTGAAGCTCTCTTGACAGACTTTTCAATAGGCACAGTTTTCCCATAAATTATTGCATACTTCCTGAAGTACATAAAATGACAGAGGGTTTTTTGGCTGCTTTTTTTCTTGTGCTTCCAAATATTTCCTTGGAGAGTCTATGTAGACTTTCTTCTGAGTTCACATCAGCATTTTTTGCTAATTGTTCCTGATGCTTCTCCATATTGTAAACTTTTTAACGGAAAAGTAGCAGCAGATTGCTGTCCCTAGAGATGAACAAAAAAGTCTGTTGATGTGATATAAAAAGAGAAAGGGTAGAAAATAGTACTTAAAATAAATGTTTCCATTTCAGTGCACACAGAATGAGTGGTTAAATGACATCAAACAACTTAATAATTGAATGAGAAGTCACATTTCTTTCACAGTTTCTCCCGTTAACTTGCTTGGATTTTCTCTAAAGCTGGATTACTGCTATGAAATTGCTTACTGGAGAATCTGCTTTTGCAGAGATGCTGACAAATGAACTCTGTTTTGCACTGGTTAGGTCAGTGACAAGCTGTGACTCATAAAACTCGGGTTGGTTGGCTTCTATCAATCTATGCTCACCTGTTTTATCTGTGACAACAATCTGCCATGAGGGTTGTCATTTTCCTTTGGCGGGTTCACCTCCTTGTCACATGCTGTCTGTCAGGCATAATGGTATACCAGGCATAATGCTGGACACCATTAATCTACAGAAAATAATGGTTGTCTCTTCAGGAGGGAAAAGAAATTAGGGGTAGAATTGCTCAAAGGTCTGAAAGAGGCTCACTGAGTAGTTTCTACAGAACTGCTAAAACTTTTTACCTGCTAACATTTTGGTATTGATTTATAAAGCAGACATTTTTTATATTTGGAGAACATCAGATTATACACACTTTTGTAAATCAGACAAGCATCTAGAACTGAACAGGCAACTGTTTGGCTTCAGCTGAAAGCTGGCCATGGGATGGAAGCTACATTTTCTTATAGGGGACAAAGAGAGCAAAAACAAAAGACAGGTGGAATACTTGTGATGCTTTTTGCGAAAATACATCTAGATATCATAGCCTCAAGAATTCAGGCCTCTGTATACAAAATTTGTGACAATTGCTAACTAGGTTTCAGACAGATGTCGGATTTTGGACTGCCCCCACCTCTGCCTTATTTGTTAGTCTTTTGAACTGTAGTCTAACAGCACTAGGTGGAATTTCTGGGCCATATTCCACAATGCTCATTTATCAAGAAGCTCCTGATTTGGGGTTTTGGTACCTTTTCTGCAGGCTGCCAAGTGCTTTATTGAATATAATCCTCCAGTGCACGGTCCACTTGTGGCATGTGCCACAACTTCAGGGAATAGCCATTGTATGGTATGTGCTACTGTGCAGATAGACCCTCCAGCCGCATACAAAGCAAATTGCCCAGATCCTGGGCAAGGGATACAGAGCACGATTATGCTCTCACTTCACTTCCACTGGGCAGTTATTTTGAAGTGATTTTCCATCTCAGTCTGCTGGGCAGAACTGTTTGTGCAGCTTTCCTCCTGAACTTGTTTTGTGGATAAGTTAAGAACTTTTCACTACAGTCATGTGAAATGTTTCATGACCCCAAATGATGCACCATAGGCCACTGTCATACATATATATATGGGGTCTCTTGGAGAGCAATGCTTGCATGGATTTTTCATTTCTCCAGGAATCTTCCTGTGATAGGATGAGTTGTACTATTTCTCTCTGCGGTGAAAATTTGCCAACTGTTACGCCATTAGAAAAATTTTTCATCATCATGTTGTCATCTTTCCTTTTTATGCTGATACTGCAGTTATTAGTGTCTTTGAAAGGTGACCTCTCTGGGTCTTGTCTTTTTTTTTTGTTGTTTTTTTTGTCTGTCAGGCATTAAATCAATAATGTTTCAAAATCAGATGTCTCCGAACACAAAAATGAAGTTGCTAGTTGACTGTTTTCTTAAATTTGTGGAGAAGTATTAGTCCTATTTTCCTAACTTTTGATGACCTCCAGTTCTGCTTCAAACAGGTGTCTAGTTGTTACCTTTGATTGAAGATTGTTTCTTGTATATATAAGGAACTGACTTTTATCACTGAATCATGCTAGATTGTAGGTATTTCTTTCTATTACGAAAAGAGGCACTTTTCACCCCTGGCATATTGTGGTTTATATTAGTGGAATTCTTTATTTGTTTTTTTTCCAAAATCTTGAATATTCTGGCTGCAAAAAATTTCCCTAATCTTTCTTGTTCCTTGAATCATGCCATACATCAGTGCACTAGTTTTCCATAATTAATGATTGCCTAACTAAATCTAGATTGATTTTTATTTTTAAGTCATTTTTAAAATGCAGGGCCTTTAAGATACTTATCCAAATTGTATTTATAGTTGACTTGCTGATGATAAACACAGTTTTTCTCTTTTTAAAACTATAAGTATAAAAGTGGCTGCTTTATTCCATTATGATATTCACAGATTTTATTAAAATTTTAATTTCTCCATTTACAAAGATAATTTATTTAGACTGGTTATTTGCAGAAGACAGGCAAGAAGTAGAAGGGTGGTCTCTACCTTTGGATAACCAGGAATACATATCAATCAGAATATTAACTGCAATCACATTTGTGTCCTGTAAGCTCCAATAAGAAGCTCTTGGTTTTTTGATTAAAATGAAATGCAACATTTCTGCCTCTTTTTATTCTTACCAATTTTTGTCCCTTCCTGTTCCCTTCAAACCCTCAAATTTCCTTGTACCCCAGTAACTACTTTATCTTTTGCATGTATTTGTTCCTACCAACCAATTTCTTTTCCTCACTTGACTCCTACTGTTCTAAACGGATACTATAATCCATTTGATTATAGTATGGTAGTTTCTTTTCATGCTGTAAGACTTCTTCCTTCCTTCCCCGCCTCCCTCCCTTTTTACTTCTTCCCTCTGGATAGTCCACATACTCTTGGCATTTGCTCCCTAGGGCATACTATTTCTCTTTGGGTAAGTATACACAGAACTTCTTCCATAAAGCTGACTTGGAGACAAGTTTGCTTCAGTAGTGAGCAACATGGAACTAAACCCAAATGTGATAATTACAAAGTTCAAAATTCCGTTTTGGCAAATGCTAGAGAATATGAACTCATGGCTTCAATTTGTGAGACAAATGTTCTTGGTCTGGCTTCCCGCTAGCAGAAGCTTCCATCTTCATTCTGTGACACGTTACAGCCAACTTTAGAGCAGTTTTCAAGTGAGGCCTGACAGCTTCCGTTCTGTCTGACCGATGCAAGTTGGTAGTCTTTAGATGGTAAGCACAAAATACGGAATCCTGATGGTGCTGAAATGAATGACAGGAATGTCTACTGACTTTGTCAGAAGACTTTCTAGGGATTGTTGTTGCTTCTGACTTCAGGGAATTCAAAACTGGATTCTGGCGTAAAGAGAAAACACTTGTATACGTTGTATGCCTTTCAGACCTTTGAAAAGCCAGAGCTTACTGATGTTCTTTTAATTACTGGATGATGTTGTACAGGGATGTGAATCTGAGGTACTGCAGCCCTGGTGGGAAAGATGCTCAGCCAGCTGAAACTGATTTGTATTGCACTTTGAAAAGGCAGCATTGGAGCCAGCCTGGCTGTTGTTAAATTGCTTTCTAAAGCTACTATTGTGAGTAGCTGGCTGTTCAGCTACAGAAGAATCTGTCTGTAACCAGGGATTCACTTTTATTTTCCTGAAACGGGTTCAGACAAACCTTTATGATTTCCCTAGAGAAATACTTTATGTTCATATTGTTCACTCCAGGTGCATGGCCACAGCAGTACACCTTACTTCCTCACAACAATTTACTATACATGTCAGCATTGGCTTTGCTGCTGTGACTGAGATAATTTGTTCTTTCTCATGAAAGGAAAGTTGGAATCAAGGATGATGAGAGAATCTCATATTTCACTCAAACTGAAACCCATAGGGAGAGGTTAATATTATACAAGACTGTCTAATTCTGTTTTCTAAAAAAATCCATATCAACTGCAATTTTCCCCCCACAACAGCATCTCTGAGCTATCTTACAGAAACAGTTTGATTCTCACAGGGAAGAAGAGGAAGGGATGGATTGCTTCTTTTTCTTACTAGCTTTTGTGATTCTCAGTATCTTTTGGAATAACAGTGGTGATGGTGACAAACCACTAAGCTTTGAAAAGGGACAGCTATGCTTCTGTGTACAACATGGTGACAACTTTCAAGGAAAACATTTTGCTCATGTTCAGATGGTACATTATGGACAAATCTCTTTCTTGTCACTTTTCTTGCCTGGTTAATAGTGGGGTTTTGACACTTGTTTTTTCTTGCATAAGTGAGGAAATACCTAAACCTAACAGGATATCTGCTTGAGTGCTGAAACCTGGACATATAAAGGGGATGGAAGAAGGAAGATAGGAAAAGAAGAGGGATTTTGACTATTTCTAGCTTGTTCAAATTTATTTTATAGCATGAAAATAACAATGCTAGTAAATGTTTTGAGAATCAGTGTTTCTGCCTATCAAATAGGTTTTCTTTCTCAATATTTTTATTTTATCCAAATTTGAGGGGGGGGATATGCATATATGTGCATCTATATATAAAAATCTAAATTTCCTCTGAATAATAAATAAGGAGAAAACTTGTGTTAGACCCTGCAGCTACCAAATAGGTCCACTAAGGGCCAGATTAATTCATCACTTTTCAAATTTTGCAGCAGACACCCAGAAAGGTGGCTCTGATCACGTGTAACCGTGGACACTAAGATTCCATCTTCCTTGGCCACATGGCAGTCCAGCTGGGCTATCGCCCTTGGCTTTTGAAGTTGTGAAGCACTAACATTTAGTCCGTCTCTGGTGGGCTGTTATGACTTCATTTTGAGTCCTATGGAAGATGACTCAGAATGGTGCTGAGCCTGAAACATTTCAGCAAAATGGTTTGGGCTCAACAAAGTAACATCTTCTGATCAGGTTTTAAGCTAATCTGGGTCTTAGTGTTTAAGCACTACATTTCCTGAAGACTGAATTTTGTGAAAATAATTTATTGCTATCTTTGATAACCTGTGGCATATCCATTGAAAGTTCCTGTTCACCGTTCATGTGCAGTGCAAAATGGAGAATAAAACTTTAAATAATTGTGGGCCCTCTAGCGGTCTACTTGGAGCTTCATGTTCAGAAAATTACGGGACTGAAATGTATCTCCTAGTTTATGTATTCCAATATTTGCTGGTCATACTCAGCAACATGTAGTTGTTTGGATTCCATTATGTCCTCTGGTTATTTATATTAATGAACAAAAAAACCTCTACTCCAAAAATCTTGCAGTCTAGATGGAAATGTCAGTCAGGTATCTCAGTCTGTCAGCAGCCAGAAATTCAATGATTTCTCACAGCCAGCAATAAATTGGCACCACTGCTAAAAGAAGAAGTCTCAACTTCCCATTTCCCATGATCAGTGTTTTTTATTTTTCTGCCATCATTTCTTTTGTACAGGTACAGTGGGCTGAACAAGGAACAAAGAGAAAAAATGAAAAAAGACCTAATTTTACTGTAACCTTCTCTAACACACATATCCACGTAAAGTACATCAACTGATTAACAAATTAACAGTTTAAAAACTACTCCAGAAGTTGGAGAAGTGCTAATTGGACCTTACTCACAGTTAACTTGCATTTATAATACTTTCTTACAAGATGTATGCTTGCAACCATCCTTTTAGGCAGAGATAACAGACTGCTCTTCTGGCAAAGAATGATGATATGAGTAACCCTGTAGCAGGACTTTTTCATTTGATCACCTACAAAAATAATAACTTTCTTCCTACAATCCCCCCTGCCTTTTTTTTTTTTTTCTGATTCTGTTTGTTTTCTCTCCCCTCAGAGTTGCTGCTAGAGGAGAGTGCAAGAAAGCCAGATGTAGTAGAAAATTTGATTATGCAAATATAGTTTAGAGTTTGTACAGAGTTACAGAAGATTAACAGTGTGTGATGTGAGAAATGAATGCAGCTTCTTTTTCAGGATGAATAACTGCAAGAAAATGTGGATGTGTGGAGGAAACATTCAGATAAAATCAGCAGTTGTGTTCTTCTGCCTCCCTCCTTCCAGTTTGCCTGTTTGTTTTTTACTACATGCTCTACAAAGCATCTTCCAAGAATCTGAAGATTGTAGAAGTGTAGAAAAGCACAAGTGTTGTAGATACTTGATCAGGGAACAGGAAAACAAAAGATTATTGTCTTTTATTCAGGACCTGGAGGGGATGAAATGGTAACTGCAAGTGACAGGTTCACAGCAAGCAAAAAGTGATACTTCACACAGTACGATGTAAGGCTGTAAAAGCATATTGTCCCAGGATTTTAAGGATATTAAAGAGTTCAAAAATCCATGAGATACATTTATGAAAAGAAAATCAAGGAACGCTGTTGCCTGTGGCTCAGAAAGTCTGGAAGCCACAAATCATACGTATCAAAGGAAAATGTCCTAGAGAACTACTTTTGTATGCTGCTTCTGTTCTTACATTCCCATCTGCATCTGCTACTGACAGAGACAGGATGCTGGGCTAGATGGATTTGGCTTGGTGTTCCTGCATCCTCGGAAGAAATCAAGTTTTGTCTGTTATATTTCAGTTTTGTATTTCTTTCAGATCCCTGCTTCCAGAGGACACTCAAACCACAAACACTAGGCTATCCACTGAGGATTTCCTAATATCATTTCCATCATAGCTGAAACCAAAAGGAAGTATAAATTTTGAAGAAAAGTCTTGCTGAATTCTTTCAGACCAAATTAAAACAACCAGCTTCCTCCCCAGCTCCCTTGCCTTCTGGAAATAACAAACCACTGAATGAAGACAAATACATTCTCATTGGTCCTTAAAGACTTAAGCTTTTCCCTGAGTGAAGATAATGGATCTTCTTTAGACAGGATATCTTTAGATTTGGCTATTCTGGCAAGCTGCAGGCTCTCTTTGGGTATGTGCAGATTGAACTGTCTCTGTCCTTCTTGCTTTCATTAAAATGTTTTGTGCTAAGCACAGTTCTCCACTTCAGTGTCCTTGGGAAGTATTATCTTTTTACTTTTGTAAAGAATCAGTATTGCTTTAGGTATCATAGTCCTATTATTTTGTGACAATCTTTGTTCTTCATGCCTCATAGGCTTTTACCTTCTCCTTTTCCCTTTATAAAAGACACGGCTTGTTTTTGTTATTTGATTTTATAGAAACATTGGGAATATTAGGTACTGTTATGGCAGGAATGCTATTCACGTGAAAGCTTCTGAATCTTCATAAAATAGGGTTATGGTTTTTCATAACATTTTTTCTCAAAATTTGTCAATTAGGTGATAATTATGAGTGTAATAAAAGCAAACACATGATTTTCAAGCAGTCTGATTAAACCCCCTTGCTTTGATAGCTATTGAGGTTTCATTTTTTGATGTTTGAGATGTACAAACCTCTGTATTTGTATGAAGAAGATGTAATTCATAACTATAATTCTTTTCTTTAGAGTATAAAGTTGTCATGGCTTAAACTCTGGGCCAGCAGCCCAGCACCACACAGCCACTCACTCACTCCCCCACCAGCAGGATCAGGGAGAGAATGGGGAGGGTAGAAGCTACAAAACTCGTGGGTTGGGATAAAGACAGTTTAATAGGGAAAGCAAAAGCCAGGCAAGCAAAGCAAAACAAGGAAGGAATTCACTGCTTCCCATGGGTAGGCAGGTGTTCAGCCATCTCCAGGAGAGCAGGACCCCATCATGTGTAATGGTGACTTGGGAATACAAAAACCATCGCTCCAAACATCCCCCCCTTCCTCCTTCTTCCCCTCACTTTATACACTAAGCCCAATCCCATATGATCTGGAATATCCCTTTGGTCAGCTGGGGTCACCTGTCCAGGCTGTGTCTCCTTCCAACCTCCCATGCCCCCCCAACTTCTGGGCCAGTGTGGCAGTACAAAAAGCAGAAAAGTCCTTGGTTCTGTGTAAGCCCTGCTCAGCAATAACAAAATCATCTCTATATTGTCAACTCTGTGTTCAGCACTAATCCAAAACACAGCCTCATACCAGCCACTGTGAGAAAAATCAACTCTACCCAGCCAAACCCAGCACAAAAGTGCATTTGTGGTTGACTTAATTTCCTGCATAAAGGAGTTGCGTGATTTAAGGAAGACAGTCAATGTAGAGTGATAAGCATGTGAGCTGTTGACAGGAACATTTTTGATTCCTGGTTATTCGCAGCTGAATGGCATAGTCCCGAGGAAATGCTTTAATCTTTCAGTGCCTCAGTTCCCATCTGGATAGTAAAGGTTTTGATGATAATCTCCTTAATGATAGGAGATGCCATGCATGCTCTGCATTCAAGCACAGTAACACTTTTGTTTTCACCACTTGTTACAGGTTGCGGTTTTTAGTATCTGAACTGCTGTCTCTTTTAGTTCTATAAACACATTTTTCTACAGGCAGGATGAGTACTTGGTAGCAAAATGAATACCTGATGACAAGTGGGTCTTTTAATAAGAAATCATTATTCATGACTCTGTTTGTGTGCAAGCTCAAAAATTTCCTGTAGACCAAGTGATTATTTTTTGGAAGGATTTATCAAATGACACTACTCTACTCCCATGAAACCTCTCTAGACTACTGCATCAAGCTCTGTGGCTCCCAAAATAAGAAGCCCATGGATCTGTTGGACCTAGTCCAAAAGAGGGTGATGGTCGGGGGCTAGAGCACCAATCCCATGAACACAGGCTGAAAGATTTGGGGTTGTTTAGCCTGGAGAAGAGAAGGCTCTGGGGAGATGTCATTGCAGCCTTTCAGTACCTAGAGGAGCCTTCTAGAGGGGTGGAGGAGGGACTTTTTATGAGGGCATGTAGTGATGGGACAATGGCTTCAAACTGAGAGTAGAGTTGGGTTATGGGCTAGGAAGAAATTCTTCACTGTGAGTGTGGTGAGATGCTAGAACAGGTTGACCAGAGAAGTTGTGGTTGCCCCATCCCTGGACGCGTTCAGGGCCAGGTTGGATGGGGCTTTGAGCAGCCTGGTCTAGTGGAAACAGCCCTGTGCAGCTAATTTCAAATTTCTTTCTGTCATTTTGTGGTCTTTGGTGCTCACAATTTAGAAATAATATGAAAAGAAGAACAGTGATAAGGAAACTTGTTGATGGGTTTGTTTTTGAAAATATTTTAAAAGAACTAATGAAAATAAAATATTTGCATTAATTAATGGTGAAAAGCTAGCAACATTAAAAGCTAAGAAACAGGTGGATGAGAATGGAAAACAGTTAAAGAACTAAGGATTAGACAACTAGATTTTTATTGCTTTTATTGCCTGTGAAAATATTTTATTTGGTATGTATTCCTTTTACCACATGGAGGATTTATGTGTATAAGAAAAAAGGAAGAGGAGAAAAGGAAGGAGCAAAAGTTTAAGAAAAACGTAGTCATTAAATACAGTGTGTGTTCCTCCTGCTGAGATAAGTAGTTGTCAGATAAAAGGGCTGTTAGTGAAATAATCAGAACACCTCTTTTACTTCATTGTCTGAGCACTATTTTATTGTTACTGTTCCCAATCGCTTACAGAAATCATTAATGAAGGGTTAAATACTTTCCAGGTCTGTATTTGTACCTGATAACTATCTTCATGATAGGAGAAGCTGTGGTCTGCCTCATCTTGAGTAGTAAGAAATCTGCTTGTTGCTTTCTTGAACTTAATCCCTTTACCTTCTATGACTGCTAAATGAGACACTTACATTTCCTCGTCTGAACTCCTACATTCTTTCCCTGCTAGGGAGCTGGGGTCATGACATATTAAGGCTCTAGGTCTTCTTGTGGCAAGGCATCTAGTTATAGTAAAAAGAATTTCCTGATAATTGCACTTTAGAGATCCCAGCTCTCAATTTTTGAATCTGTGGCAAACCCTATTTTTGTATTTTTAGTAATTTCTAAGGAGTCGTCAAAGTGACGACTATCCCAAATGATAGAAGGTTGATTAGGAATTAAAGCTGATGTTTTGGAAGCTAAAATATTTTACACTGTAAAATGCTTCTTAATGCATACAGAATCCAGAAAATGCTGCCTGCTTTCTCCAACTTTTTCTATATTTTGTTTTTAACTATTCAAGTACTTAGTTATTAAAATTAAAATACTTTTTTTCTCTGTGTGGATTTTGAAGGGTGAAGGAACTTACAGACTTCGATGTTCTCAGTAGAATTTTTAAATAATTAGTGAATTCATTGTATGTATGATTATTGATCAATGGATTGATGAATTTACATTTAACTCTGTGGCTGTTAAATTTGGAATTACTATAGTTTTGTTTTTATCCTTTGGTTTGAGTATGCCAAAGGTCTTATGCCATACTACTGACTCTCCAAAGGAAAGATTGGATATGATAGGCCTGAGATATAAAAAACAAACAAACAAGCAAAAAACCACCCCAAACAACAACAACAAAAAAACTAGAGGAAGAAAAAGAAAACAAAAATAGTTCTTTTTATATCTCTTTTAGGAATAAACATAACCACACCACAGATTTCAATCCCCCCTGAATTTATGAGTTTGTATATAACCTAAAGGATATATATATATATATGTATATAGCTATAAAATCCCAACATGATAGGGCTGTCTCATTAATGACACTCATACTGAGGAGCAGAGACCTAGATGATATGTAGATAGAGACAACTGACTCCACATGAGCCACTGAAAGATGAACCTTTCTTTTGACCTTCTTGGTTGAAGTTTTATTCATAGATCAGAGTAAAATGTGTCCCAATCTCTTTATATCTGAACTTGTATTGCAACTAATGTTGTACTGCTAACTAGTTTTGTAATATCTAGAAAGGCAATTTTTTGCTACTTTTTGTCAAGAAGACTCTCACAGAGTCATATAGAATTTCACAGGCAATGTGATGGTCAAAAGGAATGACAAAAGTCATAAGGTCCACAAAAACTCAAGTTTTATTAGTAAATTGCACACTTAGCATGGAAATTGGTACATTAGTCCCTGACCTACTATATAAACACATGGTAGTGGGTTTTGTGTAAAGGGGTAGGGTGGTGGGGAAGAAAAAAGGAAAGAGATGGATTAAAGAGGGGGAGAGAGGAAGGAAGGAAGGAAGGATGGATCATCAGACCTTGTTCCAATGTCAGTTCAGTGGGACTTCCAGGGTCCTGGGTGCAAGGAAAGTCACGGGGGTCGTGGTTGATGGCAAGTTGAACATGAGTCAGCAGTGCCCTGGCAGCCAGGAGGGCCAACCCTGTTCTGGGGGGCATCAGGCACAGCATCGCCTGTGCAAGCACAGCTGGGCAAGGGAGGGGATTGTCCCGCTCTGCTCTACACTGGGGCGGCCTCACCTTGAGTGTTGTGGGCAGTTTTGGGTGTCACAAAATCAAAAAAGACAAAACTATTAGAGGCAGCGTTCAAAGGAGGGCCATGAAGATGGTGAAGGTCCTTGAAGGGAAGCTTCAAGTATGAGGAGCAGCTGAGGTCACTTGGTCTGTTCAGCCTGGAGGCTGAAGGGAGACATCATTGTGATCTGCAGCAGCCTCATGAGGGGAAGTGCAGGGTCTGAAATTGATGGCTTCACTCTCGTGACATGGCAGGACTGAGGAAGTGGCATGCAGCTGGATCAGGGAGGTTTAGGGTAGATATCAGGGAAAGGTTCTCCACCCAGAGGGTGGATGGGCGTTGGAACAGGTTCCCCAGGGAAGAGGTCACAGCACCAAGCCCGAGAGTGTTCAAGAAGAATTTTGAATAATGCTCTCAGTCATGTGGTGTGATTCCTGGGGCTGTTTTGTTCTTCTGGTGGTAAAACTGTGGGACTCCACAGAAAGCCCTGTAGAAGTGGCCATCATAGATAACATTAGAGTCAATATTCATCAGTGCTGTAATACATCAGGCTTACTGCATGCGTGCTAGTCCTCTGTGCAGGGTACTGGGAGATAGTGATATCTTAGCCTCACCATGTCTATGCTGATGTAATCAGCATTGGTCCTTTAGCGATAATAACAAGGAAGGGTTCAGTATTTGCTTGCTATTACCTATACCTGGTGTTGTCATAACAGTATTTTATTCAAATAGTCTTGGCAGCAATTAGTATCTACTTCGAGATTTTCCCCGTGATTTATTCATTCATTCTTCATAAATACCAATGGTACATTGTCTGTGGAAGTTGCTACTCACACAGGCATGAGACAACTCTTCTAAATTAACAATTTGATTTCAGGCTGTATTACTGATTATTCTTTACCTGTATCTCAATTTTATCCCATCTTACTGGAACAAATTGAACTAGATATTTCTAGATAATGGATGACCATGTTGTATATAACATTGGACTGCTGTGTGTAGAAAAACCAAAATAAACTATGAATAGTTTGATCACTTGGATTTTTCTCTTCAGTCTCGTAATTTCATTCTGGAAACAATGACATTTTAACACAGGGGGGTTTTTTTGTTTGTTTTATAAATCATTGGATTGGAGATATATAGCTTTACATTATCGATTGAATTTAGAAGTTGTGGTATTAATTTTCTCATAGTTAACTGCAGATAATGACATGTAGCTCAGAGAGAATTCAGTTGACATAAAAGTTACTCAATGCATTGTGAGTTATTCAAGGAGATACAACATATGTAAGTGTGCCTTTTTCCTGAAAGTTGATGCACTTGAACTGGAAATTAAAACTGGCAAAATGACATTGAAGATAAAACATCTGTTAAAATTCATTTTCTGAAAATAAAGAACATGCATTTTTGTAGCTGTAAATTTCATGGAGGAGATGACTTTATTACAGGAATTCTAAACTACTGACATAGAAATCTAATCTTAAAAGGATAAAAAAATCAATTACATTTTAGAGAATACATGTATAAAGCTCTCTAGCAGTCAATCTGAAAAGAAATTTATTGACAAATTCACATAGAAAGATCTGTTGGGTACACAAAACAGCAAAGAACCTTTCTTAAAGATAAAATTATTTGTAGTAAGCCTACTATATGGGGCCTTAGTTTAACTCTTATTTTCACATAAAATACAGGATTAGTTTGGTGAATGTGTAATTTCTTTTCAATGAAATCATTCATTGAATGTGTGGTTAAGTAACCCTTCTGAAGAAATCCTGGTTATTAATTGGCATCCTATTATGTCCTCTCACCAAAGCCTTCATTGCTGTAATGAAGCTTGAACAGGTTAGTTACTTATACTAACATAGGTAACTGATTTTGGACAGACGTGACAAAGACATTTCCTTTGGTTAAGTTGGATGAACTTTTTTTACTGTTGCATTGAATTTTTCTTGTGATAACCTCCAACAGTTTGCTTTGCCGAGGGTACTCTTTATTTTCTGCTTGTGCCTAAATGTATCTAAACATTAATCTGGTTACAATGTGATAATACCTTATAATTCTATACAATTATTTATAGGTTTGGAAATGATAAAAAATACCCATCATCAATAGTCCTTAATCAGGATGAATATAATTAAGAATGTTGTTGTATACTTTATGTCTCCAGAAGCTTTGCTTTTCTGTAAGGGCTACATTTAGGTACATTTGAAGAACATTTGTTTGGTATCATGGCTCTGGTTAATGGCAGGAGCTTATTCCTTTAATGAATACCTAGAAGTACAGTGAGTCAGATGAGCATTTGTGGGGTTCCTGCATCTGAACACGATCTGGATGTGGTGGGTTGATCTTGGCAGGCTGCCAGATGTCTACCCTGCTGCTTTGTAACTGCCCCTCCTCAATCATACAGAGAGAGAAAATACAATAATAAGATAAATTTGTGGACTGAGAGAAAACCAGGGAGATCACTTGCCAGTTACCATCAGGAAAATACAGATTCAGTGTGGGGAAAGTTAACTTACTGTCAATTAAAAGTAGAGTAGAATGGTATAAAACAAAGTCAAAACTTAAAACGCTCCACTCACACCCTCCTTCCCAAGTTTAACTTTCCTCTGTTCCTGGGTCACCTACCTCCTACAACCTTTCCCTCAGCAGCGCAGGAAGATGGCAAATGGGCTTTGGGGTCAGACACTAATAGGTTTTTATGCTGCTTCTTCCTCCTCATGCCTTTCTCTTGCCCCTGCGTGGGTCCTCTGCATGGACTACAGTCCTTCAAGGAAAAATGGCTCCAGCATGGGCTTTCTCTAGGCTGCGGCTTTATCCAGAGAATATCCACTTGCTCTAGCATATGGTCCTCCAGGGCCTGCAGTGTGAGTATTTGCTCCAATCTGGTGCTATCCACATTCTTCAGAGGCAGCCTGACTCAGCATGGTCTGCACCATGGGCTGCAGGGGAATCTCAGCTCTCATGTCCAGAGCACCTCTTCCCCCTCCTTCTTCACCGGCCTTGGTGTCTGCAGAGTTGTTGCTCTCACAATTTTTTTCTTGCTCCTGTCTTTCAAACCCTTTTTTTCCCCTTTCTTAAATATGTTATCACAAAGGCATCACCATCTCCACTGAGCAACTCAGCTTTGTCCAGCAGTGGGTCCGTTTTGGAGCTGTCTGGAGCTGTCTCTCTTCAACATGGGGACATTCTGTGGAAAGACTCTCTGAGTCTTTTCTCACAGAGGCCACACCTGAAGCAACCCTGCCAAGACCTTGCCACAGAAACTCAATACAGTGGAATAATAAAATTACGCTAGCAGTGTATGCTAGTAAACACAATACATTAGTAAAAAAAAAAAATCTTAAAATCTGGTAAAGAGGATTCTGAGGAACAGCCTCAAAGTGAAGGAAAAACTGTTTTGTCTGCTTTGTTGGAGGTGGAACGTAGAGTAGAGCTGGAATAGCAATGAGGGAGTTTGAAAAGTGAAAAATAAACAGGCAGTAGCAATAGCAGAAGCAACAGCAGGAAGACTTTGAAGGGAGAATGAGAGCAGCACTAGCTGTAGTTGAAAGAAGCTGTAATGTTCATGATTCACTGAAGAGGTATGCAGCTGGAAAGCATTCAGGAGGAAGACTACATTAAACTGTTAAAAAACAACAAAAAAGACAACATATAAATGGTTTACTGTTTTGTCCTTACGAGTATACTACTTGTGCTGCTCAAAGAATGAAAGGCTTGAGACTTTCCAGAACAGGTGTGCTTCGGGGATACTTTGCTAAAAAAGTGAAATATGAATGCTTCTGTCCGCTCTGGAAAAATTCTGTGCTTTAGCATCAATACAGTGAAAATTTTTATGAATTTCTTAGCTTGAACTTGGAAAGACCTGTTGAAATCCATTAGAAAGAGTTATTGAATCTTGTTAGCTTGTGACCTAATTAAAGTCTTAAAATAAATTTTTCTTTTTCTTTCTCTTTCTCACTAGGAATATGACAATCATGCCAAATAACCCTTTGGCACATGGATTGAGCTGTACTTTTAAAGACTGAGTTGTACTTGTTCTCACTCATATTTTTGGTCTCCAGTCACTCAAATATAACATCTGCCATTCTTGTGGATCAAAAGCTTTCTGTACCCTGAACTTTGTCTCTATTGATTTTAATTGTTTTATGCTGCATTTTACAGTTTGTGCCTTAGAACACAGATGGTAGATATTTACCATATATATAAAATTATTATTATGCTGCTCACATCACATGCCAGGCCACTGATGTAGTAAAAAAGGAATGCCTTGATCTGCATAAATCTGTTGCATACATTTTCAGTCTCTCTTAATATATTTTTTTTCCTCACCCTTTCTTCTCCTCTAGTTTTGTATCATATTTTATAATAACTCACCCTGGGTATTCCCTTCTCCAGCTGTATATTGGAACTTCATTAAATATGTACTGCTTTGACTAGATGTTTCCATTGCCAAAGCTACCCTATTTCAAGCAAACTGGGGTCACTCAATTCTACATTCCAGGATGTTTGGACCAGGCATATCCTGACAGATGTCATCAAGCAAGTATTGAGTTCTTTCAAAAGCAAAAATTCAGGCTTTATATAGTTTCAGAAAAAGCTGATGTAGTTTATGCACTAACCCAATGGCTCAGAGGCCCTATGTGCACATTTAGAAGTTCTAGAAGCTGTTAGTGTTGAAGCTTGTGTTCAGTATGGTGTCTTTTGTTTTCAGGTGTGTGATATACTGCTATCAGGTACAGGTCTGTTCCTGCCTTTCTATTCTAGGATGCATTGTATTGCTCCAATACCTTTCAGCTATGGTCATAATACACCTTCAGCCTTGAGTGCATGTTAACAATCATCTACTCTCGTAGTAGTAAGTTTACAGGATATGCACATAGGTCCAGCCAGATGTGGAGAGAGATCAAACTACTGTAAATACATCCAGCCAGTACCTCATTAGTAGTAGTTTACAGTAACTAAATTTATTAAGATGAGAAAGAAAAACAATAACAAAATGAATTTCAGTCCATGTGTCCTTGTTCATAGAGCTAATTTAATCTGGAGATAGTATTTCCAAACAACTCTGGTTATAGCTGTCTGCTGTTACATTTCTCCAAATGTTCCATATCTTATTAGTGCTGTAACATGATAGTATCACCAGAGTTATTAAATTTCCGCTCACCATAAGCCTTTGAAAAGCCACTGGGCGCATAAAGTGTGCACTTTTGCAGTTATTTTATTTGTAGGATTTCTATTTCACTGTGAAGCTTTACAGTTATTAAAAAGTATATTTAATCTGTTCAGTTGGCTGTCTCTTGAGTTGCTGTTCCTATTTAGTGTTGCAACTTGGTTGAGTTTTAAAGCATTTTTCATTCATGAAGCAGGACCAAAGCATTATGGAGCTAATATGATGTTACGTGCAATAGAGACTCTTAATGTGTATTCACATTTTGGAAATACTGTAAGTTGGATAGATTCTCATGGCCTAATTTTAAACTGGTTTATGTCACATGCTGTTCCATTGACTTGGCAGAATTCAGTTCACTAAATGCAATTATACATCTGTAACTGAAATAGATCTTTTCCCCTTTTGTCCTTTTTCTGTTCTCAGTTACTTGTACACCCCTCATAGAGCCACAAAAATGAAAAAGTAACAAGCCTATTATTTTCCAAGGGTGTCTGTATAATAATGTTCCAAACACAACTTGGTAGCTACATATAAAAATACTTAATGTTTAATTTTACATGTTGGAGCATTGGTTTCCTGGACATCTGGGGTTCTGTACCAGTTCCTGGTGTAGAAATAATTTTGCCTGTTAGTTTCATTGCCATGCTAGCACCTCAGCACTTTTCCATTACATTGTTCTTTATGCTCTTGTGCCCACTCCTGCAATATTATACTGGGGTTTAATGAGTGGGTGAATTATTCCCAGGGTGACTAACATCTGTCTTTCAGGTAAGACCCACATATATTCATACCTATGGCAGGAAACATTTAATAAAAACATACTTTCCAGTAAGGAAATGCTAATTTCTTAATTTATAAAAAAATTTTGTTTTTAAAAAACTGGACAGAGATAAAATGGGGTGCAGTTGTGCTTTATTAAAGTTTTGGCATTAAAATCTGAGCACTTCTAGCAAAAATTTCTTAGGTTTTGTTTTATCAAAGTAATTCAGCAATAAATATGGGAAACATCTCTATTACTCTCTTCTCCTGTATTTTCTCCTCACATAATTTTCATTACATCTAGCTATAGCTGAAGCAGCTGATCCAGGAAGACAACAGTTTTGTGGCTAGAAATTTTCTGTTACAGGCATCCGATTGTTAGAAAAGTGCCTGTGCAGAAATAAATTGTGTTGTAGGCCTGCAACCATGGCAGCTATGCAAATACTGAAGAGTTGGTTGAAAAGTGTTACTTGCCTCATGTGCTGAGAGTGTTTTCTATGTTCCCGTGTTTCCTAATGCAGATATGTCTACAAGTAATACATAGCTTGAAATCATAAGCAGATCTGAGGTAAATAGATTAGTCTGGATGGTGATAGTTTTAGTGTAGGTATGGCCTCAGTAGTCCTTGGAATATGTCAAAAAACCCACCAAAAGAATTGGTGCTATTTGGCATCTGACCATGATTACTGCTGGCCGCTTTTAACAGAGCTGCCTGAGCTCCCTCCTTTGGATCTGTGTGCAGATATGCAGCATTTTGGATCTGCCTGCATGAGTTGTGGCTGTATACCTTCAGTGTAGTTACCTGTGCAAGATAATCACAGTTTATCCTGAGCATGTAGCTGTCCTTTATGCTTTCCTCATTGTAAAGTCTACCTCTCTGCCAGATTACAGTGTGAGATACTTAAAAAAGTGATTATGTGATACTTAAAAAAGATGCATTAAGAATTTACTTTTATTTTCACTTGAATAGTGTTAATGGGCTATTCTGAGGTGGAATCATGTCCCTTCCTTGAGTAAAACTCTTATCTTGGTGTAACTTAGATTATCAAAAGAAAGCCCTTATGTGGTATGTGCTGTTCAGAAAACATGACCTTATCACCTCATTTAAGTCCTTCAGCAGAGCTATTTAGTTAACACAATTGCATAGACAAACAGATTCTAAATAATTCCGAAGTTTTTCTGTTGATGACAGAAAGTAATCATGTTATCATGCAAATGGTAGATAGTAAAAGGGCAAAAAGAAACATGGAACAGAAAATGGTGCTAACAAAAATTACAAAGACAATGCTCATTATTTAATGCTTCTTCGATGATCACTGTTTTGACAGCTCTACAGTGTTGCTACACATTAACAAAAATCAGAGCAAGTACTTAATGAATCTTTTTTAAAAAAATCCAACATATTGCCTATACACCTTCAGTTTCATATGTTACATGCCAACGCACAATGATTGGAGGCTTCAGGTGATTGTAATGCAGGGAAATAAAACTGATTTGTGAAAGTGTTCATTTCTTATAGCTACACTTAAATTCATGTTTAATCTAATTCATAATAGGAAATCCAGTTTCATACTTATGTATAAGTGTGTGTATATATATCAATGCTTTTAATAATAATTTCTCTAAAAATTGTTTGGAAATAAATGTTATATCTTAAACTATGTCAGAAAATCTTGTAAAAAAAGGAAGTAAAATAGCATTTTCAGAGAGAAACAATTCATATGTCAGTATGGCAACAGGAGTTTCAATACATATGATAATGTCCACATATAATTTCTTTCAAGCCTTTAGATGTTTTCCATGTATGATTTATGAAGTATTCATTGCCTGTTTCTGCAAGTTGCAGCAGTGGCTAAGCTAATTGTTGGTCCATTTTTTCCCAGAGTAGAGCCCTTTGTGGAGGTTATCTTACATTTAAATTGCAGCAATTGAACTATTAATCAAATTTTATTTAAGGAATCTACTTTTCTTTTGCTTTGCTACCTCATCCTTCTTTTCTGTTTTAGAGCAACATTATCAACAATTATTGTTGTATTATCAGTAGCTTCTATAGACTGATATTAATTTTATAGTTAAATAAATAGTTGCCGTGGTATGGCATTTTTCTGTGAAAGAGATCATGAAAATTAAGAAGTACATTTAGGTTCTTTCTTGCTTAGATATGATTCACCATGTAACAATTTGGTGATTGAAATAAATCCAAGGAATATAATATCTGCAGCCAATGCTCGTAATACAGTCAATGTGTTGAGCTATTTATGTGTGCTAATTTAAATGAATTTGTTCTTAAGAGACTACAGTGACCATTAATAGTTTCTTATTTAATTGATCTGTTGCATTGCTTAATTGTGTTTTATCTAGACTTGTACGTGCCCTTATTTTCCCGTTACTACTTTGCAGTAACTTGTGATGCATATTTTTGAGGAAATACAGTTGACATTTGTTGCAGAATCCTTGTGGGCAGCTCCACCAGCTAGATAAAATCTGTTGTGTGTAATAATCATGTTTGCAATAACTATGAAATTCATGGCAGCTGAAAGCACTTTGCACCCTGAAAAATGAAGCCTAATGTATAACATGAAGCAGTTCAAAAGGTAGCGACCAATTTCTGTGTGAGAACATTGAGTTTAGTATCCTGCAAACAAGGGAGGGAACACATGAACTTCTGCAGCAAATGTACGAGAAATAGACTGGCAGCTTAAAGTACTACCTGTAGCTTTTCAGCTGGTGTATTAAAAATGCACCTTTTCTTTACTTACATTAATGATCCATTGCAGAAATGTCTGCGTAAGGCTCTCTGCAATGCAAACTCAGTAAATTACTTGACAAAACAGGGTACAGCTTCCCCTATCTTTAGGAAGTCTTTTCTTACTGGGATTTACACTATGTGATGAAAGAAGCTTGGTAATCCTTCTTATGTACTCAAATCTGTACGTAGCTTTCTTTCACTTAGCTGTTAAAATAGAGCACAAACAATAGAAAGTGATATGCATGCTGAAATATCTTTGTACTGATGATAAAATGGTTAGTTTAGAAACTTTACCGAGAACAAAATTTGCCTGATCACACTCCAAATAATGTAAAAAATCCTATTAGTGGTCAAATAATAAAGATGTGCACTTTAGATCTGGAATGAATGCCTGAAGAGAAGACCTTTCTCCTTTAAGAAAGAGTTAATCAGGTATCTCCTCCTACTTGTTCCTTCATTACAATATATTTGCTTGGCATGAGGTGTGCTGATGGACACTAATTTGAAGCATAAAAAAATTAACTTTGCAAATGGAAAGATCCCACTTTTTTTAATTGCATCCTGTCATCTACTGCTATCTAAAGATGGTGGTTTCTTTCTTATCTGAGGATGTGCAAATAATTTTAATAGGATTAAAATGGAGAAAATCAGTGTCAAATACTCCTGAAACCATTCAAATTCTGATTGGAAGAAGCATTTTTCATGGGGACTTCGTATTAGAGTGGTAAAATTGAAACTAAAATTATATGTATTTTTCTGAGTTGTGGGGATTAGAAAAAGTACTATAGATTTTGAATTTGGAAGGTGAATGAAAAACCATGCATGTCATATTTCTTTTCCACTTTGCTCAAAAATGTAACAAAAGTATGGTAGTGTTCCCACAGAATTGTTTAATGAAGGAAAGGGTTTGAATGCCTATCTGATAAACATTTACAGATGGATGTACAAAGGCAATACTTCAAAATGTAAAAGATAATCAGTGTGAATAAAAATTTGGCTTTGAATACTTTACTGCAGTGTTATTACTTCCTCTATGTGGTGTGTTTCCAATTTGGAAAAATAAAAACCCAACTGTGAGCAGGAAAAAAATATATCCTTCAATAGTGACTCCATTTGTTGAGAAGATCTAATGGTTTTATTTTCATGCTTAATGCCTGTGAAGTTGCACAGACCATAATTTCTAAATCCATCAGGAATACCACTGTAGTACTTTTGCCTTCAAAACTATCTGTAATGGATTGCTTGCTTTTGATTTGTAGAGTGACATGGCAACCAGGATTAACTTTCACCCCCCCAACCCCATTCAAACATGTATATATTTTAGACCCCATTAAAAAAATTAAAAGGGGAAGTCATAACTGTTAGGTTAGATCATGGTTTTGAGTTCTGGATTCTAATATCCCTGCACCCAGGCTGTTAAAACTAGAAGATTGATACTTAATGATGTTTCTTGCCCTTTGTTCCCCCATCTAAGCTATAAAGCAGATTTGACAAGCTCCTTTAAAAAGTGCTTGAAGAAAAGGAGAAGACAAATGAGAGATGGGAGGGATAAAATAGGTTGTTAAGAGAGGCTTTAGCATCTGAAGAGTTGGAGAATAACTTCTGAATTTGGCAAATCCACAAAAATATTTTATATTTGACACAGAAAATGTATTCTTTTGATTAAAAGATGACAGCTAGATGCATCCTAGGTTTCATACCTAATTGTACATACATTTTCTTCTATCAAAACACATTTTCTTTAGGTGAAGTACTTGATATCAGTAAAAACAGAACACAAGACATAATTTTAGATATGAGAAAACTTCAGTGAAATGAGGTGCTTATAAGAAATAATTGTTTCTAAAATGATGAGCAGTTCTGAAGTATGATGTCTGTGTTTGACGTAACTTCTCTTAGCTTATATTACAATATGATGCTTAAACCTCATATTAAAAAACTACTCCTGGTTCAAAGAAGAGTTAGGACATAGATTGAAGAATTGGAAACAAATTTTTTTGTTGTTCTGATATGTAAAGAAATCACAAATGCAGTGTTTTCCAGTTTTAATATGAGATATGATGTAGTGGAAGACTTTTTAGTTTAGCAATGAAAGTTATAGAAAATCATATGGCTAGAATTTGAAATCAGAAAAATTGAGAATAAACTAAATGCAGTTTTCATTAGAATTACTTGCCATGAGCTACTACACATTCTCTGCCAATGAAAATTCCAAAATCAAAGGGTTTCTGTAGTAATTATATTTTTTTCTGATACTGAATTCAAACACAGCTGCTGGACTTTAAATGAATAGTAATTTAGGACAGCTTTCCTCTTGCTGTATTCAGGTTAAAATGAATGGTTGCACAAGTTTCTTCTTGCCTTAGAATGTCAGATTTGGAGTTGTGTCTTAAATGTATCTCAGGTTTTTATGCTGGCATATCTTCATCAGAGCAGGTATTTTCTAGGAAGAAAGAAAATAATAGGCAAAGAGGAAATCAGAAATGCATGATAATCTACTGAAATTATCTTTTGAGTGTGGTCAGGTGGAAGAATAGACTAAGTAAAAACTTTGCAAATTAAAAAACATTACTGTCTGAGTTATCTGTCTACCTATGCTGAAAAGCCTGTTACCTAAAAATGCTGAAGTGCATTAATAGTTTTTTTTCCTGCCTTTCTCTGTGTGAGTACACGTTCAAGTCTACTGTCAATAGTGCTTTATTCAGAGAACTTTGGATTTGTGCAATTGTTTCCAGAGTCTTAAGTCTGAAAATCACGGACTTTGTTCATCTCCATCTTGTTTAGTTTCTTCTTTTTTTTTAGTCAGGTCAGAAAGTAGTTCTAAATTGCTTAGTTACATTTTTTTAAAATTCTAGTCTCCTTAATCTTTTCACTTGTCCCATAGCTACTTAATATAGTATTTCTAGGCAATATTCCAAATCTTCAAAATATCATCAAGATACAATTTTTTTTTTTTTTTTTTGGTCAGGCATGAAATACAGCTTGGTTATCATCTGCTATGAAAAGCTAATCCAGTTGAAATAATCGAAGTAATGGATTAACAGTGCAACATAATTGTTTTGCTTCTATGCTCTTCTTTAAATGAAGAGTGAATGTATATTTGGCCTAGATCACAGAATACTCTGAGCTGGAAGGGACACACAAGGATCAAGTCTAACTCTTAAGTGAATGGTCTGTGCAGGGATTGAAATCACAACCTTAGTGTTACCAACCCTGCTCCAACTAGCTGAGCTAACCTTAGAAGAGTTCATGTCTCATCAACTGCAGACTTGAAAAAATGAGGTAACCTTTCCTAGACCATCAATGAGTCATTTTAATACATCATATAGTCAAAAGTTGCTTTAATAATTTTCAAGAGAATTTACTAATAATTTTGAAAAGGAGAAAACTATCCGTCCTTCTTATATGTGTAAAACCTGGCCTACTTGAGTGGCATTTCAGTTTAGCAAAGAACAGTGAAACTGAAAACAGAAAAAGAAATTTAGATATGGAAAGAATTTTCCATGTTCTTGGCTGTCTGGTCACCGGTTCCCTTTCTGGCTGAAGGATCATTAATGTATTAATGTAAGAATGAAAGAGGTACTAGTAGTATCCCTACATAGAAAAAACTGTTGGGTGAGCTCAGTCCTTTTTAGCTGACAGGAACTTCACATGCCAGTGACTTACGAAGAGCTCAGCTATTAAAAAAATTGCTATCAAGAGTTCCTCCCTTAGAAGGCACCAGAATTTACTCCCTGGCTGTGTTGTCTTCCTCTGATATGAAATCAGATGGGAAATTCTCCTGCAGTTATGGCACTCTTAACAGTAGCTTTAATGTGATTTTCTGATCACAGAATCACTGAATCACAAAATATGCTGAGTTGGAAAGGACCTACAAAGAGCATTGAGTCCAACTCCTGTCCCTGCACAGGACTCCCCAAGTCATACCACGTGCCCGAGAGTGTTGTCCAAATGCTTCTTGAACTCTGTCAGGCTTGGTGCTGTGACCACTTCCCTTGGGAGCCTGTTCCAGTGCCCACCCACCCTCTGGGTGAAGAATCTTTTCCTAATATGCAGCCGAAACATCCCCTGAAACAGCTTCAGGCCATTCCCTTGGGCCCTGTCACTGGTCACCATAGAGAAGAAAGAGATCAGTGTCTGCTCCTCCTCTTCCCCTCACAAGGAAGTTGTAGACTGCAATGAAGTCTCCCCTCAGTCTCTTCTCCAGGCTGAACAGAACAAGTGACCTCAGTCGCTCCTCATATGGCTTTCTCTCAAGGCCCTTCACCATCCTCATGGCCCTCCTTTGGACACTCTCCAAGAGCTTAATGTCTTTCTTATTCTGTAGTGCCCAAAATTGCCTGCCAGTATTCAAGATGAGGTCACAGCAGAGCAGAGCGGGACAATCCCCTCCCTTGCCTGGCTGGCAATGCTGTGCCTGATGCATCCCAGGACACATTGGCCCTCCTGGCTGCCAGGGCACTGCTGCCTCATGATCAACTTGCCATTGACCAGGAGCCCCAGGTCCCTTTTCACAGTGCTGCTCTCCCTCACGTCATTCCCCAGTCTGTCCACACATCCAGGATTGCCCCATCCCAGGTGCGGAATCCAGCACTTTCCTTTGCTGAACTTCATATGGTTGGTGATTGCCCAATCCTCTAATTTATCAAGGTATCTCTGCAGGGCCTCCCTGCCTTCGAGGGAGTCAACAGCTCCTCCCTGTTTTGTATCATCTGTGAACTTGCTCAGTATCCCCTCCAGTCCTGTGTCCAAGTCATTTATGAAGTTGTTGAAGAGTATAGGTTCTAAGATGGAACGCACTAGTGACAGGTCCCCAGTCTGATGTCCTCCCCATTCACTACAACCATTTGTGCTCAACCCGTGAGCCAGTTGCTCACCCATTGCATGATGTGTTTATCCAGCTGTGTGCTGGGCATTTTGTCCAGAAGGATACTGTGAGAGAAAGTATTGAATGCTTGATGTTTAGAGGAGGATGATTTCATTTTGCACACTTTGTATAAATCAGTTAAAACATCATGGAACAATTAAGCATAAATCTGCTCGAGATGTGGCACATTACTTCTGCTGGTTTGGTAACAAATATACCTAATTTAGGAGCCACAAACAGCAGCACTTCTTCAGCACCCAGAATATGTTCCATGAACAGACTTGAAAAACTTTCTGATCGTGCTAAGTCCACATGGGACCTGTTTTAATGGTGGTTCTGTAAATAAGCCAGTAGGGCTTTTTTTAAAGGTTTATGACAATGTACAGTTGAACAAGGACAAAAAGAGTAAGTAGAAGTCTAGGAAGGTGAGATTACAAGGAAGCCATGCACCCCATACACTGATTTACTCCCTGAAACATTCTCAATAATAGTTCACAAGTAGTTTTTTCTGAAAGGGTTAAAGAGTTATCTAAAGTTGGACTTCTAAACTCCAATGTGAAAGAATTGCAGAAATATCTTGAGGGTTGAAGCCTAGCAAGTGAATCATACCTTTCAGTGCCTTTCATTTAGAGACAAAACAAATGCAAAACGCTCACAAGATCTGCTTATTTTACATTTACAAATAGGATCAGTTTTATGCTGTTTTCTCAGAGATGGCCCCAAATTGAGAGGTTTCTTTGATATATGTTTTAAGAATTCCAGAGATCATCTCTGCTTGTTTCAAATTTCTTCTCTTGCTTCTTCTAATCTTTTTATTGGGAAAAAAAAAAGTTCTTTTCCTCTCCGGTCCTTAGTGTAGACAAAGCCCTTTTATTAATTTTTTAAAATTTAAAACAGCTGCCATATTAGTGTTCTAAATGACAAATGCTGCAGCAGTGGCTCTATCACGCAGATTGTTAAAATATGTTTAAATTATATTACGTGTGGTAAGATCCAAAGGAGCAACAATGGCATGTTGGATCACAGAGTGCTTCTAACCCCCCTTCCAAATCCCACAAAACCCAAACACCCCTCCCCACCGCAGACCCCCAGCTCCATACAGATTTATGGGACTGTCCCAGAGGTCCTGAATTAATAATATGTAGCATGTGCACAAGAATGATAGATGGAAGAGGAATGGCTTATGTCTCTGTTAAATACTGCATTGTAAAAGCTGTACCAATACATGTTTGTGAGACAGGTCCTATTTCTCTTGCTTTCCTGAAGGTGGCTAATCTCTTGGGTGGATAAAGAAGGTGGTAGCTTCTGAGGTTTTGGATTTAAGAACCCTGTAGTGTACCTCATACTTTGAAGCAAAGCACTAAAGCACCTTTAAATTTTAAAATATAGTTCAGAAACATTAAGTTTTCTTGTACCCTGCAGTTCTTGGTACAAATGACTGAATTTCAGATTAAGGGAAACAAAAAACCTCTCCAAACCCCCAAAGAACCAAACAAGTGCAAATCATCCAGGAGTTGGAGTGGGAGATAGGGATTGTAGTAAGTCAGTCTGTATTTTTCTGTAGCTGAAAAGTGAGAGCTGCCTTGTCCCAAAGGCTATTTTGCATTTAAAAGTGAAGATTATACAGACAACACAGAAACTGTCTCCTTTCCACCCCATATTCAGCTCATAGAAAAAGTCCTGTAGCTGGGGAGAAACAGTTTGGTGAAGGACTTCAATTTTTTCACATTCCTCTTCATTGCATACAAGATAATAAAAGGCAAAATTTTGAATAGTGATAATGAGTATAGAACAAATAATTTCATGATGATAGTCTCAATTTCACCTCTTCAAAAGAGTAAGTGGCATTATTAAATTTAATATTAATCAAATAAAGGCCATTGTAACCATGTCAAAACACCCCACTTTGATATTTTAGAAATGAACATTAACTAGGCGATCCAAGGCAATCTGCATGTCTTTACTAAGAATGGCAAACTGTGCCAGATCAATCTGCTGGCCTTCTGTGGTGGAGTGGTGCAAAATGGGAACCTGAAAGCACAGGGAGCAGAAGGCTTTTGGCACTGTAGAATTTCATGTGAAAGCATAAAAGCCCCTCAACTTAAAGAGACTGTAGAACCCCATTCTAAAATCTGTCCAGCACAGTTAAGTGAGTGTTATGAACCAATTTAAGCACAGAAGAGCAAAGAAAACTAAGTTTCTGTGAATAAAAAGGATTGAACCCAGAAAGGTTTGAAATATACCCCTAAGCTTGATTAAGACCAAACGCGGTTAGATGTTGATGCCAAAAATTTGATATATTTTATTTAATAGCAAAAGAGGCAAAGAGAAAGAAAGAGAAAGAAAGAAATAGAAAAAAGAGGTGTGGGGGGCGGGACAGGGAGAATGATGGGGGTTAGGTAGAAACATATCGCCCTTCCGAGGGTCCCAAAGATGTCTTGTTGCTCCCCTCCATCTGGTCTTCTTGGTGACGAGAGTCCCCCATGCTGAAAAGTCTAAAATCCAGTGGATTAATATGCATTTTGGCAGGTGAGAACACCCAGGTTCCTCCCCTGCAGGGGGCTAGGTTTGACACTGTCCTTGCAAGACTCTGGATCTGTTACATCATTTTGCATTACATGCAATGCTCTGGTGCAGGACCAGAGGGGGACCCCTTTGGGGTGGAAGGGAGATGCCTTTGATGGGCCAAGACACCCTCTCTGCTGTCCTTCACGTGGACGTCTTGGAGATGTAGCTTTCCTGGGGTGGGAGGCCCCTCAGCTGGGCTGGTCTGCACAGTGGAGAATGGGCGTTCACTGCCTCTGACCAGAGGCTTTTTCACCACGCACCCAAAACCTCTCCTCCTCCCCCCTTTGGTGTAGGGGTCTGTGTGAGCCTGACAGCTGATAAGCCTGGGGCTGTGGTCTCCACCCTGAAGGTGTGAGGCTTAATCCTCCTGTGAATGTATTCTTCTCCCCCAGCCCAGACCTGAATCACTTTCTCTTACCTCCGTCAACTTCCAGTCCAGGGCCTCAGTCAGGAGGCTCATTCAAGCTGCAGTGGTCTTCCATGCAGCTTTTGTTATACAGTTTTGCTATAATAGGCGAAAGTCCTTCATAAAAATGTTTAAGGCATAAACCCTAACATTTCAGTCTTCGAGAGTGAGTCTTACTGCAGTCAAACAGCACAGAGGGATGCATCCCAGCAGTTATTTGCTGTGTTTCCTTGCAGAAAGATCAAATAATTGAAAAAATAATCTTTCATAGAAAATGTGAAGGAATGCACCAAAATGCTGCTTGTTTTGAGACAAAAGCAATTCCTTTTTTGTATGTAGAAGTCAAAATTTTATTTTTTCTTTCTGGTACTAGAGCTGATTTCTTTCATCAGTGAGAGAGTTTTCTGTTAACGTGGCAGCTTCATGAATTCTGTCATTTTGTATCCGTCCCCTAATTAATACTTTGATTCTGTGTTTGAGACCAGCCTAGAAGAAAAGATGTTTCTGATGGCATAGGTAACAAGCTGAGATGTACAGAAGCGAGACATGTAGAACAGAGAGACGTCTGTAATAACAGTTTGCAATTTAAACATAAGTAATACAGAAAGTGGTAACGTTTTACACTAGTTCCTCACAGTCTGTACTGAATGGCCCTTGTGCTGAGTAAGAACTGCTGGAAATTGGCTAGCAGATTTTTCTTTCTCGGTACGGCCAAATCTATTTTTGCTGAAGATCAATATGGGAAAGCAATACCAGCAGACGTTAAAGTGTGATAGAAAGCAAAAGTGAATCACCCTTCAGGCTCACAGACAATGAAATAATGCATACTTAATACAAACCATTAAGTCTCCTGAGCTCCTTCATCCACAGCTGAGCCCGTGTAACCTCTGCAACAGATTGTAAGTGTCTTGCTAATTACATTTTTATAGTCTCACACTCTGTATCAGTTTAACTTGGAAATCCAGTCTTCCCTCTGTTTTTGGTTTTCCACCCTGTAAGCTGTTATACTCTGTGGGGGCCAAGGAGCCTGTAGCCACAGCAACCCCCTGGATGTGCCCTGGCCACACTCCCTGGGCTAGGGAGACCAAAAGGTGTCTCCCAGGATGCCTTGTTCTGCTCCCCTTACCCTAGTCCCACCTCTGTACCACCCCTGTGCTCTCAGACTATTGGTCCCTGATCCTTTCTCTCCACCCCTACCGACCCCATATAAGAAACCTAAACCCTGCCTGTTTCGCTCTCTTGCTCGTGTTCTCTTTGTCCCATCCTCGTCTGCCTCCCTGGACCTGTGCCATGCATGTGGCTGGAATAAACCCCTCCCAGAGACCCATTCGGACTCTGTGCCGTCGACTCATTGAGGATCTGGTGTATCTGAATGTGTGTGTGTGCAGTGGCCTGGCCATGCGGCTCTCAGCCAGAGAAGCTTTCACAAGGTTGTGGCCTTCCTGCCACCAAACCTCTGGCTGTAGCAATGCTCTGCACTACTGGAGTACTGGGCTTCCTAGGAGAACTCAGTTGCCTGCAGAGGCAGATGTGCTAAATGGCAATGCGAGGATGATTTGTCGAAGTAGATTTGGGAGCTGACATCTGATACTACCTGCAGCGCTGTCAGGGGAGAAACATTGTCAACAAGCTGTTAAAAATGACTTCTAATGGCTGAGCAGAGTAGATGAAACATCAAGAAAATCACTTTGTTCTTTGTTCTTATTGATTACCTAATTTAATTGGCATAGTTTTATTGAATTTTTTAACAGAACAAAATGAGATTTTAATGTAATCTCACTGAGGTTGGTTCTAATTAGATATATTAATTTATTATGACTTTCTGGGTTAGAAGAAGTAAAACTCATTAATTTCTTTTGATGAAGTTATTTTAGACAAAGTCCCAAACCTTCCAGCTATCTGTACTCCTGGTTATGTTGGTGTATACTTAGTTGAGAATCTACAGAAGACTGAAGAGACCAAACAATTGAAATTCAATTGTTGAAATTCAAATTCTAAAACAAACTAAAAATACTGAAAACTTCTGATATTTTACAGGTACCATTGTGGAAGATTTTCAGCCATCGACACAGTTGTGGTATCACTTCTGCAATTGTTGCAATAAGAGTGAGACAAAGCAAAGTAGATTTCTTTGTTTGCATAACTTTTGAAAGGCTAATTAGCTTCCAGTCTCATGTTAATTCTTAATGACTTAAAAAGCCAGATGGCAAAAGAAGATGTCGGTTTAATTTTGCCGAATTAGATGTTGAGTGATTTGCAATACAGTGCATTTTTGCTTTCAAGCAAGTTGCTTGAAATTCGATTTTTTACACTTAACTTCATTATTACAAGACAGTTTGGATCAGGAGTAATCTTGGAATTCTCTTGTATTGTAGAAATCTGATCATATCCTTCCAAGGTTTATGCATTGACCACATGTGAGCTTTATGGGGACCATGAGGAGTGGGGTGGAAATTTTATATAGATTCAAAGAGCTGTTCTATACTGAGTCTAGAGACGACTTTGCTGCCTGTTCTTTGGTGTCATTTGTGAGATGGTATGTACTGGTGAGGAAATGCAAAGCTTTGTTACTGGACATTTTGGGATTTACAGTTTAAAGTTAGGAATATTACAGTGGTTTGCTATTTATTCACTCACATTCCATTGTAAACCATATTTTCTCAACAATAACCTGCATCTTACCTGTAAAGTATGGGACATACTATACTCAAAGTAACTCAGGTGTTACTTGAGTAATTCAGATAACTCAAGTGATTTTGGCCCACACACCCCTCTGATGATGAGACAAAAGAGCTGTTGAAAGAGAAGAGATGAGGGATAAGCTGCTCTCTCATCTTCATTGGATAGAATGACACTGTCTGAGTGTTAGTGGTATTTTTTTGTTTTACAGAAAAGTTGAGTTTTCTATATGTAAAAATTCTGTGGTTTGTACAGCTTTGTGCATTTAACAGCACAAATAAAGTGACATTTTTACTGCCTTTTAGTCCTTTTTGAACAGGACCAAATGGCTTAAACAGAATTTCAAGTTCAGGTATGTAGTTGTTCAGAAACAATGTCTTTCTCTAGAATTTTAATGTAACTGAGGTATAGAAAAGGATTCAAATGTCTCTCCTAAATACCTGCTATGTAATGCAATTTCTGGGAGTGGATAATAGACTGAGGAAGGAGCATTCTCTGACTCTTTGAGAGACAATGCAGTGTGATCACTAGTTCTCCATGTTTTCTTTTGGAATGGCTGATTCATTAATGCACTGATAGAGAAATTACTGTTGAACAACTGATGTCAGTGGGGATGATGGCAAGCTGGGGAGGTCATTAATTTGGAGCAATGTTTTAGATATTTTCTTTGACTCATATGGAAGGTCTGGTGTACAGGCCTCAAGCATGGTTCACAATTCCAGTTCCCAAGCACTGTGTTAACTTTCCAATCAGTAAGCACATGAAAGGTGACATTCAGACTGCTGTATCTGTCTATGCTCTGACAGGCAAATGAGAGAAGTTGGCTCCAACTTTGAATCATTCTGGTACATCTGCAAGTGGCGTTAGGCATTGTGTAACACTGAGGTAGCTAAGGGCAGTTGTGTAGATATGGGCCTTAGCTTCTTTTGGATAAATTCCTGAAGTGTAAAATACTCAATAATAATAGGGGGCTAATTCTTAGTTTCATAGAGGTGTTATCAGTAAACTATAATTAGTAAGTCTGTGGATATGCTAAACATATTAGTGTCCTAATAAAATGTTACTGATTTTCCAGTGGTGGTCTATTACATAATTTTCTTTCTTTGAATCTTAATTGCTTTATTTTTCAGGCTCACATTGATAAGAAAACCATATTATGATCTTAATTTCTCAAATCAGATTTCATGCATTTTTGCTGGTGGAACAGGTCTACAGACATGTAAGACATATGGAAAAATAATGAATCTTAGAATCTTGGAAGAGAAGATTGTCCATTAATTCTTCAGGTTTTTTTAGCCTTCCAAACAAAACTCACACAACAACAAAATGCAGTGAAATGTTAAGACTAGTTGGCAGTAGCATTTGTAAGTGGTCATTGTTAGCATGTCAGGAGTGTGTCTAGATTTCTGCTTTGGTGATGTTTTACTATATGGCACAAACCCCAGTTGGTGTTTGCTTTTCCTCCTGCTCATTACTCTCTGTCTTTAACTGGACATTGGTCTTAGAGAGCATTGTTCTTGCTGCGTCCATTTTGCAGTGTTTGGAACACAGTGTAGCCCTTTTTCCCTCCCATTGCATTCTGTTAGTGAAATAAGCCCTTTAGGAAGATGGTGTAAGAGAGAGTTTGCTAGGTACAGTTAGGAAAAAAAAAAACCCAACTTTTATGGTTACCTTGAGTTCTTGCATGACACAGAGACACCTTTCTGCTAAATCAGACTTGACTGAACACTTGCAACAGGCTGTGAATGCTCTGATGTTTGACAGTTCCTGTTTCAGGTTTCCTTCATGAGAGCATGGTTCACTATCAACTGATCCACCCCTGAAATTGAATCTTAAAGCTTTCTGCAAGTACTATGCTACACTCTCATCATGCGGGAGGGAAATAGTCTGTTGCTCATTCTGACTGTGAAATGAGCCAGTGCTATGTGATTACCCTTCAGTTTGACTCTGGGAAGTAACTTGAACCTCATCAGATTGTGAGTTGTTTGGTTTCCCTGTATAGGTGCGCAGTCTTTTCACAGGCTTTCTGAAGTGTTGCTGTAATTGCTGATTTGTGTTGATTTTTCTTTTCACATAACACCATATGCTCCAGTTGAGAGATGCATTCATAACTTGTTTTCACACAGACTAAGTCCTGAATCACACACACATTGTCTTGATGCAATTTCCTTTGACAGTCAAGAAAGCCTGCTACAGTTGTGGACGCGTTAAAAGGCAGAAACCAGTAGTGAAAACCAGAAGACAAAATCTATGTAGCCTAAACAAAGGTGAAATAATATAAAAAATGTGTAAATGAACTTGTGTAGCTTCCCATTTGTGCCAGTTTGCAAAATGAAATAATAAAAGTTCATGCAAAAAAGGAATTAAAAAATGCTTTAGGTGAAATGTTTCAGTTTTCTTGGGAAAAGAAGTGATATAGTAGTGGCACTGGGAGAAAATTATTGTTTCCGTAAAAAACCCCACAAAGTCCTAAACAAAAAATGTTATCATAAATTTGAAGGAGGATGAGTCTTTATGGATAATACTGAGAATGGTAGGTAAGTCTTAGAAAAACAGTGTTTATTCAAAGTGTTAAGTCAATTTCAATCAGTAGGGTAAGATTTCTGTGTCTGGCAGCTCACTTTGTATCTGCCTCTGATGGAGTTTTAGAGAAAAATGAAGGGCATATCCAAGGCTAGAAACTGCCAGAGATGGGGCCTGAGGCTAGACTTATATCCATTCTGACAATACTTACATTCCTAGAGCTCTCCTGTCTTCTACCATTCTCTCCATCATTGGTAGACACAAGCTATTTTCTTTAAGTCAAGTCAATACCTTGGCCGTTATCAAAACAACTTGATGAGCTGGAAAGTCATTTTGCACTGCCTTTTCAAACTTAGAGAACTAAATTCAATAAAAGCACCTCAGATCTTCTGGGAGAAGTGACAGTCTAATCATTAAGGAACATGTTCATTATGAAACCCCAGAATATATCTCACTGGGAGCAGGAGGAGATATATTTGGTTATTGAGCTTTCTTGTCTTCAAAAATTTTGTCAATACTTGTGTAGGGAGAATGAAAGTGTTCATTATTGTGAGACTTACTTTGTAACCAGGATGTGCATGATAACGATAAGAATATATTTAACGGTGGAAATGATGTCATACCATATGATTGTCATAAATGCAGTGATGATTTTTTTCTTCTTGGTATTTTAGCTTCCTTAAATTCACAGGAAGTTCAATTAATTCTTATTGAGGTATGGATAAAAACATAATTAGTTTTTTTTAAAGTTATTTAATATAATTGCCATGCTTCTTTTGTTTTACTGCCTTTTACCTGCCTTCTTTCTTTTTACTGCCTTTTTATGGAAAGTCACAGTGAGGGAGGTATGCAAATTCTGTTCCACTTGGTACAACATTGCTTGGTTAGAATAATGCTTGTACTGTTTACTTATTAGGGTTGTTAAGCTGTTATATTTTCCCTTGAAAGGAGTGTAAAGCTTGGACTCCGCTTCCTGAAATTCTTGTTATCTGGTGATCTGATGAGTCTTGTAGGAATGAAGGGGGGTCTTTTAATTGCTGAACCTCAGTCTTGTGTCCTCACTTTTGGAACAGCTGAAAAGGTCAGTGCCAATCTGAGTCTTGTCTGCTGTGTGCATCTGTAGAGCACAGGACTGATCCCTTCTTGTTCGCTCTCTGAAGAGAGCCTTTTCATGCACCTCAAGTGCAGTAAGCGAGACAAAGGACATTCTGTTTTGTGAAAACCCTTTCTACTTCAAATCTTTTTTCATTCTGAGACAGGGTTAAACCTCCATCTTCTGAAATTCTGTGTTAAAAATGAGGCTGCTGTCAGTGGCTTGGAATAGGTTACAAGATTGATTGTTTTGGAGATGCATGTCCTAAAGTGTTGGGAAGCTGAAGAGCTGGCAGAGCAACGGAGAAGGCAGGCTTTGAAGAGCACCAGAACTGTCCCTCTGCAGCAGCCTGCTGTGGGGAGGGAGGTGTATTTTTGGCATTTTCTGTTACTTTGTTAGAAAAGTGGTGGGTGCTTGGTGTATGAGGGTCGAAGCAAAGGTGACTGAGGATTTTCTCTAGCCTCTCTCTCTTTCACTCCTCTTGGACCCATAGGCAGTGAACGCAGATGTCTCAGCTGAAAAGGACTTGTGGTGAAAGATTTCATGATAGGGAAGGAAGGCCTGGGGTGTGCTACAGCGTGTACCAGCCCCACAACTTGGAGGTAGCATTGGATTAAAAGCAGTCATATTGCATGCAGGTTGTTCTATATGGGTGCATTTTTATCTCAGCATAGTGACACTGTTTTCCCAAATGCTGTTTTCTTCTTTTGTAGGCATTGTTTATACAAAGAGTACTTTGCTTTTTATTAATTGCTTGTGATACTGTCCTGGGATACCTTAAGGTGCAGATAGTGAACGTCTATACTCATTGCTTTGTCCTTTTATTGAATTTTGTGAAGTTAATAATTTAGCAGCAGCAATATAGCTAGTCATGATGCTGTTATTTCTGTTATGTTTCTGGTGTTTTCTGGAGTAAGATAAAAGTTAAGAGCTGGTATCAATTGTTTCCTAAAATAAGAAAAGCCTTTTTAGGCATAATGTCTGGTTAGCTGTTTACTTCCTAAGAATGTATACGATCACATATCTGTAGCATACATACCCACTAGCCTATATTGTTATATCTGATAAATTCAGGGCATCTAATCCAAAGTCATACTCAGTTTATTCAAGATATTCTTTCAGAAGAAATGCAATCTTACCACAAGATTTACACAACTGACTTTTAGCTCCCGGAGAAGAATGTTGTTGTATTTTGAGAATCTCATATGATGAAAAGAAAAGCTTAATTGCATACTAATGTCACATTTAGAAATTCTGATTAAAAATCTTAGAAGTTTAGGTGTAGGAAGTGTGGACAAAATTTGAACTTTTTTCCTCATAGGACTTCTGATTTTTAATGGTGCTGTATTTTTTAGAGGAAATTTAGCATCTCCTAGAGAGTGCATTCAGGGCTTTTCTGGTGCTTGATTTATCAAGGAGACTAGCACTGAATTATTTTGTATTTTATTCCAAGTACCATGAGGGTAGAAGTGACAAGGCTTCTGTCATTGATTGACTACTGCCAAATCATATTTCATGATTCTGCTCACTGGCTTTGTTTGTTTGGTGGTGTGGGTTTTTTTTTTTTTTTTTTTTTGTTTTGTTTTTTTAATATTTGGTCTTACTTCGTCGTGGTTCCAGGAANTTTTGTTTTGTTTTTTTTTTTTTCCCCTGGAAGTTTTCTTTCTCTCTCAGTTTGTATATTTTTTAACATTTAAGCAGCTCCTTTAGATGAAAGACACCACATTTTCTTCTTGGCTTACTGTATGACCTCTGGCAGTCACTTAGATCTTCTGCTCCTCGGTTTAATTACATGCAGAAAGGAGGGATAGTTACAGCCATTGGCAAATATTTTAAGAATTACCCATTTACAAATAAAAAAATTTTAAAGGGTTGTTGGGGTAAGTCAGAAAGGTTCCAGCCTGATGATTAATGAAAAAACAAAAACTGACCCTGCTGGACTGTCAGCTGTACAACTTCACTTGTGGTTTACCAAGCTTCCCATTTTGAGCAGAAGGTCAAGAACAGATGAAACTGTGAGTGGATTTTGAATTGTGTCTCAGATATTCTGCTTAGCTTCTGCTGAGACTGGGTATGAAGGACCTAATGAGTAGCTCTCTTTATGGTATGTTAAAATTTTGTTACAAATAGAGGACATTGCTGTTTATTCACTTTACAGAAACCAATCAGGAACCGTAGGAAATCAATCTTATAATTTCCTTTTATATTGTCTTTAATTCAAAGAGTAATTCAGTTGGATTAATTCAACTTACACTTAGGAGTCGCAACCATATTTGAGACTCAATGATGGTCTTGTATAGACTCTAATGCCTGTGTTACTGGCTGTGTAAAAATAGAAGTGAAGCTGAGCAGTGATGAGTCTGTAACTTGCTATGCAGCAGCCTTTTGCCGTTTATGTACCTGGGCAAAAACAAGACACAATTTGTATTTCTGATGTATTCCTGAGAAAGCAGAGAGCTGTTGACTCTGCAGAAATAAGAGGCTTTTTAACATTTAGTTAGTACTGCTGTCAATGGATTTGCAAAATGTAAATGTGAATGATTGTTTTAATCCTGCTAAACATTTTCTTTGGCTGATCTCATGTATTTCATGCTGAAATTGATTTTAAACACGAGTATAAGCAATCAGCTCCTTCGAGATCACTGCAACCCATACTGTCTGTAGGCAAAGGCATATATGAAAAGGGCTAGCAGTAACTGGGTTAAATATTGATTTTTGACTCTGTCTTCTTTCCTTATAATCGATCAAGAAGACATGTGTGAAAAATTCTCCTTCCATATTGTTATTATGAAGTATTTCTCCAGACAGCACAAGAAGAAAATACTGAAAAGGTTTTTTAAATTTTTTTATTTTATTTTTACATAGTAAAAGTAGTGTACAACAACTGCTTTCAGATAGCAACCCAACCTCACAGACTATTTACAAGAATAAAACATGTGGGGTAAAGGCAATATTTTGGGTGACATTTCCAAAATAGGCATCTATTTTTTGAAACCTGAGGTTCAAGGAGCAGCTACAGCGTTCAAAATTTTTGAAAGCACTGTATGACTAATATGTCTAATGTGTCCAGATATTTGAGCTTAAGCTTTCTCTCTTGCCCTTTCAGAGTAGATACTGCTAGTATTTGATTGGAAGTTCTTCAATTTTTTTTCCAAGAGTGTTATTTATTTAAGTTAATCAATGATTCCCTAAAGGCACTAGAGATGAGATAGCTTTGCTATGGTCCTAGGACTTTTTTTGAGATGATTTCTGCAGGAGGTCCTGCTGACTGGGCTTATCACTTCAGTTATACATCTGCAAAAGTGATTTGGAAAGTGGAGACCCTTGTTGCTAGTGATCTAAGAGGTGAGGACAGACTTCAAACTCTCTCCATGTTTCTTAACCTTGCCTAAGAGAAGTCTAGCTAGCATATTTGACAGCTAACTCAATACTCATGGTGTGTAGAGTTTGGTAATCCTCTGGAGTTCCTTGAAAAAATGTGAGTAGTAAGAGAAAAGCCTCCCTAAAGAAATTGTTAGTGTTCAAAGAGGTGAAGGTGATCTACTGGTGGTGTCTATTCTGCTTTTCCAGAACATTGAGAATGGCTTGTGGTTTGAAATGTGTCCAGAAGTGAACAGCTTCTTCATTGTGCTCCTGAGTTCAGCTGTCTTTTTTTGGGTTTCAAGGAGAATTTGAAGAAAAGTCTGTGCTGTGTCTCAGTTGCCTAAGGTTCTGTACATGTCTGTGGGGAGAGCTGATGAGACTTTCCAGCGCATTACACTGTGGAGAAATCAGGGGGAAGTGCAGCTGGCAGTGAAAGACTCCAGCCTTAAAGATAACTGCATGTGGTGACCGGGATTAGAGAACAGCTTCCTTTCGTAATGGTTTGGCCATTGTGCATTGACTAAAAAAGGATGTTGGGTGAATGGTGTGGGCAGGATGACTGACCTTTTGACTGGTCGTTCTGATGAGTACCATGATGCAGTAGCCACTTAGTTCCCTCTAGGTCAGACTCTGTGCCCTAATCTGTCCAATTGCCTTTAGAGTTGTATGAGTATTAATATAGCATAACATTTTTTTCAGCCACTGGTTGTGCTTTTGAAAGAATTCCCTCCTAACCACTTCTCTGTGGTATGTTGATCCTTCTGAATCCTGAGCAGCAGTTATAACACCTTGCCTCTTGCTGTGACACAGATTGGTTTCACACACAAATTAACCAGGTTACAGAGAGTGATCACTGCCTTGTTTTGATGCAAGACTCCTGCTATATTGTCAGACAGACAACGGTACGAAACAGTAGCTTACTAACTTCAAAAGGGTTCTACCAAGCTAAGTAAAGTAATAGTATGTGTAGCTTTCCTGCAAAGTTTTTGTTGAAATGTTGATAATCCACTTGCCATGGTTGGATTTTAATTTGTGATGTCATTGGTCCATACTAACAGTGAAACTACCACCTCACAGAATAGCAAGAAAATTATTTTGTTTGGATAAATAAAAAAATCTATTTCTTATGTGCTAGGTTTTTGATTTTATATTTAACATATCAGAGTATTTAAATATCTTGTATTCACTCATTTGTGTTTTATTAATGCTACTATGATATGCTTTCTGAAACATTTATTTTCACTTAATTTTAACCTGAACAAGCATTTATAGGATTTTGGTTATACATTTTAGGAAAACAGTCTGAACTTTAACAGTAATACTGAAACAAACATACAGTGGATAATTGATGAATTTGAATTACTTTACTACTGTGCATTTTGCAATACATGTGCACTAATTTTGTTTCATGTGAATTTAGACTTCTAAGTTCCTGTCAGCCACTCTATTGTCATGTTTTATTTTTTCCTTATTAATATAGTTACTATTTTAACATTTGTTAAATTTTTATGAACATAAAGTTCATTAAAATGCGACTTTGCTTGTTGGTTGCCCTGCAGAACAACAACTGGGTCTTTTCCCTATCCTCTCCCTCTCTCCTGCTCTCCAAGTCCAGCTATGTGGGCTCCAAATGTCTATTGTTTTGTTCTACTTTCCTGCTTAACACAGAGGTTATTTTTCATATATATGTGGTCTGAAAAGTTACATGTATGATTGAGAGAGTGTACTGCAGATTTTTCTGCCTGTTTGAATTGGGCTTTGATTTCCCTCGTGGAAGGGAGTAGGAATTTAAATGCTTTCAAATTTGGGTCTAGACCTGGAAAATAATTAATCGCTTTCCTTTTTTTAGTGATCTGATGATTTAAGGAGAAAAAAGCAAAGAAGTCCTAGCTGGTGGTCTGTGGCAAACTTGATTTGGGAAGTCTCTTTCAAGGTCTAAAACAAGAGTTGAGAAAAGTTTCTTTGAAAGTTTATCTGTTTATTTTGGTTCATACACCAGCTCCTCAGATCTCTAACTTTCCTCGCAAGCATTGGATTGTTGGCCTCTAAGAGATGAAGAGGCTAATATTTTTATAATGTTGCAATTGCTGTCTTTGTGAGCAGAAGCTTTCCCTTTGCCACGCTTGGCTTTTAATGCTGGACTGAAAAGCCATACTTGGCTTTTACTGCTCATTTAATAAGCAATATAATGCCGACAGAGTCAGATTTGATGTGAGCCGCTGGCTGTGCTCTGGTTTAGGGAGTACACACGTGCTTTGCCTGCTTTTTTGCTAGGAAATGCTGACATGACCTTGAGAACTGAAGTATGCCAAGATACTTGCCAAGGAGTGAAGCAGGGCAGACATGCCATTCAGGTATCCCTCTGGAGACAGCCACACTTGGGCTGTGTTAGAATCATTACAAAGGCTTAGCTGGGAAGTCTGCAGCTTTTAATGCCATTTCATGGTAGTAAAACTTGTTGTCCCACCAACTAAAAGAGTGGGTGTTTTAATAGAATAAGCATTTGATTAATGAAACAACGTGTACTGTACAGAAGAAATGATCATAAAAAGCTGCTTTTTAGTGGTCTAAAGTACCTTTTGCAGCTTGGAACCTTTTATCACCTTGTAAATCGCCCCTTGAGATGAATAGTTGAAGTTAGACAAGGCACACTTCCATTACCAGCATATCCTCCTTCAGATATTATTATAGAGCTTGGGCTGCAGCTGCTTCAAAGCTGCCCTTCTCACCAACACATTTTTACATCTTGCTTTCATTATGCCAAGGCACATTCTGTGTTATTGCAGTGGCTTTGCTTTTAATAATCTTCTTGATGAAAACATTCGGACCTGAGGGAGGTCCGCTATTTCTCCTTATCCTTCTCGTACAAGGTGGTGACCATTTTTGCTACTTTTGTTCTGTTTTATAGATAATGTTCAAAGGTGCTAGTTAACAAGAGTTAAACATACTCAGGAGGAGAGGAAAAGGCATAATAAAGCCTACTTTAAACCGAATATAGGAGAGAGAATAAAGTTATGTCATTTTCATTATAGAGGATTGAAAACTTCTCATTGCTTTCAGTGGGAGTATAAGCAGGAAAATAAAAAACATGACCCTAACAGCAAACAGATGGCATTCCCTTTTCTGTGATTTTGTACACTTTTGAAGTTGTAGAGGAACCACATAAGCAGTCATGCTTTCAATTATTTTCCCCACTAACAGAGGCAGACAAAATTTATTCGTTTTTTTCTGACTGATTACTCTTCCATTCCAGTTAGTGTGTCTGAGCTCTAAATTCTCATATGTGAAAGAAAGGGAAATAAACTTCAGAAACTTCTTGGCCTCAAAACCAAAGGAAATATTTTCTAGGTCTATATTTTAATTTTGCTTGCCGCTCTCTTATTTTGCCCTTCATAGGAATTAGAATGAAGGCTGCAATGATGTGGCTTCAATTTAGTAGAGATGAGCACCCAGAAACTCTACTTTTCCATAAGAGGCATCTCTCCACAGAATGAATGGAAGACCCTTTCAAGTTCCTTTTTTTTCCTTTTCTCCATCATTGCTGAGATATACAATGAACAGCCAGATTTAATAATTTACCTTCACAGTAATAGTAAGAAATTTTCTATCTCGAGTTACTACTAACCTGAAAGCGTAACCTTATAAAGAATGAATATGATAAATCCCATAAAGACTCTAAAATTGAAACACAGCACAATATCAAGGGAATCCAAATTAAAATAATATATTCCCAGTATGGCTTCCAAATAACTATTTTGTTTCAGAGGAATGATAAGTTTAGGAACAAGAGTATTTTATGTTTCCCTATACTTTTATGCTAGGGTCTCAAAGCACTTTACAGCTTTAAATTAAGCAATGTTATAGGTGGTGTGGGGAGAAAGTCAGCAGTTTGCACATGGAGAAACAAAATTATGGAGGGCACAATGTAATGTAACCCATAATCGGGCAGAAGTAGGAAGACAAGCAGGTTTTTTTGATTCATGTATCTAGATTCCATGAGCTTAACAGTCATCCCTTCTGAAACATATTTTTGTGTAGTTTCAGAAACTATTCTGCAACTGCCAACACTGGTATAAACCAGTGGTCACAGGAAAGGAAATGAGATATTTCTCGAGTTAGATTTCTGACTCTGCTATTTATTTTCTATGTACCTATGTCTTAACATTGGTCTGTAGTTCACTTGTCCTTTTTAAACTCATGCACTGATATCCTTGAAAGAACTAGATAAGTGCAAACAGGTTTATTTCTATACTGAAGATTCTAGCTGATAGCTGTTACATCTCTGTGTGCAGGTTCTTCTCCTTCATCATGCTCCAGAGCTGATGGTTAAGAGCTGCATCCTGTAGTTTCAGAAATGAATGGGAGTTTTTTAGCAACTTCTGTTGTCTTTTTTTTCAGACCCTCTGGGTACGAGATAAGAAACAGCTATGGATATACTGTACAGAGCTGTTTGTAAAAAATGTTACAGGGAAGCCTCCTTGTGGCATACAGAGTGATCTGATTTCTTTTTTCTTGGACATCAGGGATGGTACGAATCTGCATATATTGATATGCTTTTACATTTTGCTAGCTACCATAGGCCTTGGGATGGCATGTCTCATCCTTGTTCTAGGATGTCTTGGGCGGGTCTGAGGAATTATGCTCCTTCAAGTCATAGGACAGGAATGATCTACACTGTATGCCTCCGAAGTTAGGTTGCTCCAGCTACCCTTACTCCTGGATGGTGTGGCTTTCTTTTGAAAAATTGTTTTATCTATAGGTCTTGGCTAGAGTAGTTAGAATCCCTTTTTTGTCCTTAGCTGAAGTCCAAGGGCAAAATCTTTGATAAAACTGCTGACAGTCTATATTAAACATTGTTTCACGTAGAATACGAAGAGAATTAGTTAAATCAGAAATGACTGACTGTACTCCCCATGCTTTATAGCATTTATAATATTGCATTTTCACCAAACAAAGGTTTAGTAACAGGAGCAGGCTTGTTGATTTTATTTTTGCAAGGTCAGCCTTATGTGTGAAAAGCCACTGAAACATCTGCTTTCTTGCCTCTTTTCTTGTTCTATTAATTTCCAGGGTATTGCATCCTTGATCATAGAAATATTCCAAGAAAAACAATGTAGCAGAATTCCCTGGAGTGAATCTCCAGTGAAACCTTCCTGTCCTAGTAAACTACAGTTCCTAATTAGAAATAAGGCAATCTATTTCACTTTCATTAATTTTTCAGGTCAGCATTTTTGCTCTTGCTTTTATACATAGCACACTCTCTGAAGTTTCCTGTTTTGATGAAGACAAATAGTATTTCAGTGAAATGCTGCAATTTTTTTCTGAAATGTATCCCTATTCCTCAAGGTTCAAAAGTAATTCCCCACATGCTTTCAGACATTCTAGTGATCAGTTTGCTGTGTTAATGATGTTGGATTTAGAAGTGGTCCAAAGAGACAAATATCATGTATGAATGTAATAAGACTGAAATTTTGAAGGAGAATTTTAATTATTTTATTATTTCCTGAGAGAACTGAGGAATAATGTCTGTGTTAAAAAGACAGGTGTTGAAGGTTTTGCTAGAAAAAAACCCCAGAATCAGAGTTGAGGATGACTAATGGATTTCCATTATGGAAACAATGTTTAAGTTATAGCATTTCTTTTCAAAGTGAGAATAACTTGACTCTATCAAGAGATAAGTTACCTTAATAAATTTTCTTTGTTGATTTAAAATCCCTTTCATGAAATACTGAGCATGCTAAGAACTTTTGGACTTCTCTATTTGAGCAACAGAAATAAAAAAAGAGGTAAAGCACTGCTATTTTTATTATTATATTGTCCGGATTTTCATAGTTATAGGTAGTAAAATTAATATGAAAACATGATAACTGTAATCTAAAAAATCCATTATCTGTCTAGATATGAAAAAATTAATCTTGTACGTCCAAAGAAGCAAATCACTTCAGACCTCAAATGGAAGTCTTCCTATGAGCTTCGATGATGAATGGATCAGGCATTTCTTATATTTCACCAGTTTCTTTAAATATACATCATGAATAATCTTTGCTGCTTGGAACTGATAATATTGAAAATATTGATCTTATAACTTTAGGAATTACAAGAATAGAGAGAAACTTCCACAGTCACTGAGAGATTGATAGCCTTGACCTCTGCTGGGTTCACTGTACCCTGCTCGGGGCTAACTCACCCTTTTTGAAACAGAGCCTTATTTCTGATCGTTCTTATATGGTTCATTCTTTTTTGTCATTCTGTCATTCTTTTCAGCCCTTTTCTTTTCACGTGAACTTCCCAACATTGTTAGGTGAGAATTTTGATGGAGTTGGGAGTTAAATTTAGAGGGGTTTGAGTGCTGAGCTGCTGTGCACATCTCATTTTGTGTTATGTATTCAGCAGGCAATTTACATATATTTAAGATGCATAAAAATCACAGAATTCAAGATTTTCTTTCTACTACCTTGTGAAATGTGAATGATTTTTAATATAAATGTTCAGTAATTGAGGTGTAAAAGCAGAAATAATCCATATTTCAATGTTTGGCTAGTGTATTTAAAAGCGAATTGTAGTAAACAACTAGCAGATGGTGAATTAAGTGCTATGATTTCTTTGAGTTCTCTGAGAACACGTATTTTCTTAGTAACTGCCGAATGTTCATTTCATGCCACTCTCTAGATCCTATAAGGAAAATAGGCGAAAACAATTAAAAGATTTATGTTGCATTTTTGTTGACACCTTGTAGAATAAGTTGCAAACTTACTGGATTCCAAATACTTTTAACATGTATATAATGGAGAATTTGTAGTGGAAACAACCATGGTGCCAGAAATACTGTGGTGATGTTGCTGATAGGACTGTAACTAAATGAAAGATGTAAGATAATGCACTGATATATTATCCTAAAAGTGCAGTGAACTTGTGACTAGCTTTTGTTTGAAACTGTTGTTGAAATCTGACTCTATTCAAGAAAATAATGGAATGTATATAAAGAGATATTTTTTCTCTTGATCTCTGAGTATTTTGGGATGTGCTTTTGAGCTAGAAATGATTGCCCTAGCTCCCTGAATGTCTACAGAAAACCAGACAAATGAGTATCCAGTAGCCTTAGACTTGCAGCTTTCTCATAAAAAAGAAGTTGCCTCTGATAGATACACCCCTACCAAGGTTGACTGCAGCAGATTTAATTTGATCTTTCAAGCACAGATTAAAAATAGTGTTCTTGTTTCAGTTAGAACATTACCACTTAAGCTTCAATACAAAAGGAGCTTTTTCATCATCCCAAAGCTCACACACGCAAAGATTTTAACTGACAGTGGTTAAGTATTTGCATTATCTTTTCCTGATTGTGCATTTTTCACCAGAGACAGATGATAAACATTTATGTGAGAAAAGATCTGCAGCAACATCAAGAAAAGGCTTCATATTCTGTATTACTGGGGACTGCAGAAGAAATTGGTGATGGCTAGAAATTGTGTTAAAAATGGTTGCGTTTTCCATACATGAGCATTTTTGCATATTTAGCTGATACTGCTGATTCGCATGGAGGCAGACAGCATCAATCTTGTTTTAACATTAGAGCCAAAGTTGTAGAGAGCTGTAAAGGATTCTTCCAGTTTTCATAGGCCAAGGAAGATGATTTTTGCATGGATTAAATGTAGAATTAAAAGTTCATCCTGTCTGTAAGTAGAAGTACACAGATGTAAGATCATTATTTGAAAGAAAAGAAAGTGTCTAAGGCCAAGCCCTAAATTTATTTGCACCTCAGATAGATTTACTGACATCCACTTTCATATATTTTACATTGTGTTTTAATTTGATTAAAATGGAACAGCTTTCCCAGGTAAGTGGCTGAGTCACAATCCCTGAAGGTATTTAAAAGCGTGGTTAAGTGGTGGACTTGGCAGTGTTAGGCTTGCGGTTGGACTCAGTGACCTCAAGGGTCCTTTCCAACCTAAATTACTCTGTGAACATGGTTTGGGGCTTGCGGACCTCACATAACAATCTTTGCTTTGATAGTGGGTTCATACTGTGCTGTACTGCCCAAGGAGGCCACTGCTTTTTGTTGTCATCCACGATGTAATGCAGACTGATCAAACTGTGTTGATGTTCTGAGCATTAGGCAGAGTGGTGTAAAACTTGGAGTGTGTTCAGTTAGCATTGTTGGTTGATATTCCTCTCCTGTTTCCCTGTGGTCAGCTGGATGCGTGGGAAATGCGTGGAAGTGGCCAGTCAGTCTAAATGGATGGATTGGCTAAGGCTTGCATGTTGCAGAGCACTGCTATATTTCACATCATTTATCAGGCATTAAAATTCCAATATCTCATACCTGTGGAAAATACTGTACTGAAAGCTAAAACAGCACTTATGAAGACTGCTTTCAGAAAATGAAATATTAATGATTCAGCCCTGTCTAATTGTAATCAATCCTTTTATCTGTAGGTTTAATGTCTAGTCCTATTAATACAAAATGGTCTATGTTGGAACCACCAAATCTGTCAGAGAAATCATCAGCGTGATTGTATGGTTAAATTTTCAGGTCTGCAGAGAACTTTGTATGCACAAGAGTATTCTTTGATCTCTTTGCTTTTTAACCCTTGATCCAAAATCCATTGTATTCGATGAAAGAGCCCTCCCAGCCTTCTGCAGAGACTGAAGAGAACGCTCAGTATGTTCCTTACAATCTCCGTTCCTGGCAGACGTGCCTATGACAGTGGATCCCTGTAAAGATTTTTTCCTGCCTGGACAGAAGGTTTTCTGTACATGAATTAAGTTCAGCTGCTGGCCCATAGTTCTGTCCAGAGCATTACTCTGTGTGATTGGGATGGCCTACAGCAACAAGTAGAGCAATGCAGTAGGAGCAGGTCTGTAGAGCAGAATAATTGATCTTGAGGGTCTACACACATTTCGTTTTATGCTACACACATTTCAAAAGTTTTAGATTGAGTTAACTTAGGCCTGTTCCGTAAGTCAGCGTGTGCTAGGTGTTCTCCCAGGCTTCTGTCTCCTCATTAAGTTCAACTGGAAAGGATCCAGGTGCTCTCTGAGACCATTCTATTGTACAAACAGGAGTATGATACATAGAAAGAGCAGCAGATACATATGAAAAGCACTTTCCGGATACTGAAACACTTGCATTCGGTGTTGGCTTGATTTGAGCTGTTTCTTGACTGAAGAAGTAACGCCTCAAGATCAAAATAATTGATTAAAAAGGCAGATTAAAAAATAGCCATTTGATTTTCCAATTATGAAATTTTACTCAGAATTACCAGACAATAATTTCTGTATATCTATATATCTTTCAGATTCTCTTTGATTAGTGTAGAGTATTTTTACTGCAGGTGCTGGTAACATGTGTTTTGGCTGTATGTATTCCCATTTAATGGAGAAATTTAAGGATGATGCTAGACGGGAATGCTCTTAAAGGCACGTGAGCAGTGAAATCTGTTAACAAAGGAACTGAGTTTGTGGATATTGAGAAGTATCTCTTTTACTGAGGTGAAGTTTGTGTTTGTAGTGTGAAGAAGCAGGCTGAGAAATACTCAGTACAAAACTTTATTATGGAAGTATTGGTCGTACTGTTTAACTTTCTCCTTGACCTAAAAAATTATGATCCCATTTCTCAGCTTCAGTCTAATCTGACAGTAGTGGAGGTATTTCAAAAATTCTAAGTCCCTACAAGTTTGTGAAAATGTGATCTTGGGTAGAAGTATCAGCTGTCTGAGTTGGGGAAAGGCTGCAGCTGAACCCTCACTGAACAACAGAGAATCCACGCTGGAGGAAAACAGAAACTTAGGACTTTATTAGATACAGGAATAGCCACCCAAACATAACAAAATGCATCGGTTGCATTGTTAAACATGAAAATTTAATTTATATTATGTTTTTTCTTTTGATCCTTCACTGTGAAAAACTGAAATTAGGAAGCTGAAATTGAGGCATTGTATTACCAAGTATCAGTGGGTTATCTGTTCTCATTGATTTAAATGAGAGCAAAATTGTTGCATTTTACTGTTCCATAACTTCTAGTCTGTTTGTTTTTGGTGGTTCACTGAAGCAAATAAACAAGAGAAAGACAATGTGGTTCCTGAAGCCATATGTAAAGAACACTACCAGAAATCAAGAGCTTCAGTGACACTGTAACTGAAATTTGCTGTTACTGAGAGATGCTGGATGATGCTGTTGCAGGCTTGCTTCCTCTACCTCTACATAGCAGCAATGTTCTTTTGAAAAGAAGTGTTTAATGTCATCAGTGGTCACTTGACAAACTCTGCTCTTCATGAATCTCAGAGTCAGTTGTAGGAATAGCAGGTTAAATGGTCACATTTGTACAAGTAAATGGACAGTACCAGTTCTCCAGGAGTCATGCAGTCAGATGTTTACATCCTGCTTCTACACAAGGAATTCCAATCACCAGAAGTTTCCTGCATAGATTGAATTGCAAAATATCTTATTCAGACATCATTATTTAATTTCCCTGACAATTGTTGGCTGCTTTCCCTTACTCATAAAAATACAAATTCACCGAAAAATTGTGGCACAGAAGTAATAATGAGAATGACTTCTGTCTGCAGTGACATTGCATGTGCAGCTCAATTTTTAAATGTTCTGAAATGTTGATTTAGAAAGCTGAAAATAACATCTCCTGTAATAAAATATGTCCTTAAAATATAGCATTAAAAGTTGGGAAAAATACATTTGTAACAATGCAAGGTTGCCTTCCCAAACACATGCCTGTGTATTTTCTATCACAATACAGGAACACATGAAAGGGATTTACTTCATTTTGCTTTTCAGCATAAACCCTCAAGACCTCAACTTTTCCACTCATTTTTGAGAAATTACCATCTGTAAGGGAATTAATTTTTTATTAATTTTGTTGTAATTTTATAATTTCTTGACTACCAGGTGGCTAACATTATAGTTTTTAAAATTTGCTTTCTTTCACTAAAATATGGTTCCTCATTTGGGTACTGATCTGAAAATTATGCCCAGGTCTGAATAGATACATAAATATGAGAAAGTTATATCACTGCCTAATACTTGGAATTGGCATTAGTTTAGACTGGTTTGGGCTGTTTGTCATAAACCTCTCAACGATAACAAGCATTTAGGGGTCCTGATTCTCATGTACTTTATTCTGGTTTTGTACCAGCTCCCTGACTGGAGTAGAATAACTTCTTATTTATAGATATCAGATTTATGGCTTCTGTGGATTATCTTAATTTAGTTAAATTAAAATTAAATTAATTAAAACCAGTTCTGAAGTGTTTTATCAGAATGCTACATGCACAGTATTCTTCTGTATTATAAACAGATGCTCTGTGGATATTAGAAATTCCTTCTGATACAGAGTGTTCATACAAGGACATGCAGCTCAGCTGACTTAGTCTTATGTTAGTTGTAATGAACAAAATTTATCCAACTGCTACCAGTTTTCAAGGTTTTATATATTCAAGCAATTCTCCAGAAGCTAGTGATGCCAATTTTTAGTAAGGGTTTATTTTTATTCAGTATCCCACTATCCTTTCAGTAGTTGCAGGCAAGAATCATCATCTTCACTTTAGAAAACTGATACAGATATTATAATTTCCTGAGGAGCAGAGAAGTATCTTCTTCATTAGAAATCCTTTCTTGATTAAGTAATATAGGATACTGCTACAGTTCTCGTTCATAGGCTCAGTATGTTGAAAAGTTAAATGTTCTTCAAGGATTGTCGGCTGTTTGTAAACATCAATCCCATCCATAAATACTATTGGGACAAACTAAGGGCTGGATTGTATGTGGTGTCATAAAAAAGGTGACTTTCCAAAACTCTGCCTTGGGTGGTATAATGATGCCCAGCACTGGATGTAATGGTGTCTCCCTAGCAAACTTATGGTTTATATATAGATATCACAACAACAGAAGGATGAACTAAGAATGATGAGTAATTTTCCCTCTCCAATGACAGTCATGGCATATAGTGCTAAATGTACTTAGGAAAATCTGACTGTCTAAAATTCAATTGCTGCGTTCTGTAAAATCCTCACTGAAACAGTTGAGTTATTCTTTAGTTGGAGAGAGTGAATGATGGAAAGAGATGAGATTTAGAATAGCTAAAACTTGATAGACTTGACAGACTTCTGTTTATCTTAAATCTACAGAAATATAGATTATTTTCTTTATAAAGAAATTTAAAGTATTTTCTTCCAGTTTTAAAAATCCTGCTAGTGGCTATGTAAAGATAATTGTGTTCACTTCATGTTTTATTCTATTTCGTGGTTTATTTACGGGCAGTGGTGGGCCTTTGGTTAAGAAATATGTCTACAGAATAGATATTTCCAGATCTGATGTTGCTTCATTGTCTCAGATCTTTCTATGCCTTATTTCTCCCTAAATCTATGGAAAAGATTTTTAGAGTTTTGAGAATGCTAAAAGGTGATACATACAGGTCTGCAGTCCTGTGTCAGATGCTGCTGTCCTTACACGTTTTGAATGCTCTCCAAGATTTCCAACAGTCATACGCAGATTTTGAGCAATAGAACAAGACTTTTTTCACTATACAACATGTTTTGAACTAACAACGTCCCAGAGTGCTCAATAGTTGACCTATTATTTTATTTAGTTTAAATCGAGGGCTTAAACCAGCAAGACTGTTTTGCTCATAACTTTTGTGTAATTTAAATATTTTTTTTTTTAATTCCACAGAGGTTATAAACTTTGTATGTGTGAATGAAAACTTCCAGACAGAAAAGTATTAGTGATTAAAATATAAATGTTGCACTCTAACATCTTCAGTGAAACTATGATTTTTTTTCCATAGCTGAAGAGGGAGAATGGTAGAGATAAAATTTTAAACAGTTAACACTTGAAAGACAGTCATCCTTGGTTTCTAATCTCTAGGTATGAATTCAGATACAAGTTTGTTTTTTTACCTGCAAGTGTAAAGGACAGATAAGCATGTTTTTATCAGTGAATTTTGCTTAATTGATTTCTGATGGTATCTAATACTACTGCTTAAACAATTATGTTTCTATTAAAAGGTTGGTTGTAATCTCATGTCCTCTACTTCCAACTTCCAAAAAAACACATTAGAGAATTTTTAATTTTAGTCTTTGAAATTTGTGTTGTAGTAAATGAAGCCCACAGTCATACAGTGATTATATTTTGAAGTTGTTTTTTTTTTTTAATTTAAAGACAAAGAGAGCTATAATCCATTCTGCTATGTACTTATTTAAGAATTTCAATTTTTCTTTTCAAAGATATTTACTGGTGCTAATTACTAATGTTCTAAATACTCGTTGGCACAAATGGAAGAGTTTTGCCATGCATACGATAATTCAAGAATAAAAAATTATTACCAAATGGGCAGAATGCTTGCAGGGAATGTGAGAACAACGAGTTTGAGTCCTTGCCTTCTCGATGTTAGATCAGTGATGAACCCTGTTTTTTGTAATTTGGGCGAATGTCCTGAATTTCAAGTTTGCATCTCTGATGTGGTCACTGATGTTCTCTGGTGAAAATGCAGATGGCCGAATTTTTGTGCAAAAAGAGAATGGAAACATCTCTGAGGTCTCAGAAAGCTCCCTGAAGGCCTCCAGGCCTCCTGAGTATACAGGGAAGTTCATGGCATGGTTAATACCACTCTAATGACTGATCAGCCCGTGGAGCCTGTTCCTACCATCTTTGCTGCAGTTGTGAAAACTCAGAAGTAAAAGGACCAAGAGAACAAGAAAGTGTTTGACACTGCAGGATGCTGAAACTCAAAGCAATGTTGAAATATTTGCTTTTCCCCTTTTCTCCTGTCTGCTAAAGCAGAAAGACAGAAAAAAAACCAAAACAGTGAAAGCAGTTTATCCCAGTTTATTAATCAACCAGTGGGGAGATCTTTTTTGCTCCCTTGTATTTTCTAGGGTTGAAACATGCCCTGTATATCTAGCAGACCCCAGAAGTGGGTTTTAATTAAAGGATTCTGGAACTCTATAAGCAAAGTTAACCCGTTTCTTCATATTGCTATGATTCAGTTACAAAAGCTAGGACTGGAAATGGCAAGCAAGTAGTTAAAATAACTGCCCAATAAAAAGAAGTATCTCCATCATTTTTACTCTAGTGAATCAAGGTTATCATAAAGAAAAAATGATTGCATTAAAATCATCAGCTATTTCATTTAAGAAATAATCTTACAATATAAGAGGAGGAAACAGTAAAGAGTTTGTGATGCAGGTCCATTTTACTACACAGTTCCTGGAAAACAGATTAGGGCTTTCTTAAATTTATATTGAGGCACCTTTTTTCAACCCCAGAATACAATGTGGCAAGAGTATAATGCTAACTAACATCCTGGGCATTATAAAATTTGGAATCTGCTTGCCACTGCATAATTTCACACAGCAAAAGGAAATCAGGAGGGGTTAATTCAGTCTCTTAAACTTAAAAGGTTGTTCTAAAGGTCTCCTGTCAGCCGGTCTTATTCTTTACCTATGGGAGATGGCTGCAAGCAAAAACCACCTGGCTACCTTCCTTTCACAAGCCTGTGGACTTTTTGATGTTGCACCAGTGTCCCCATAAAATAGCATGTGGTAAGCAAACAAAATCTAATGTATCAGGATCTGATATCCTTTGTTTTAGGTTATTCATGAAAAACCAGGGTAAAAAACCCAAGTTAACCAACCCTTCCATTCTTTGAAAAGTTTGCTGGTAGCAGGTCTTGCCTTGTCCGGTTTCTAATGTGAACCAGCAATCTCACACTTACTGTTATTTCATCTACTTAAAACCAGCTTTTTTTTAAAGAAAACTCATCTGAAATTATATACCTGTAAGTATTCATAGTATCTGTCATCCTTTAGTCTTTCACATCATCATAGCAATACGAAATGGGCAATCAAGAACTCCAGGGTGAGGCATAGGCACAGGAGATTTCCTGCTTGTGTATTGTCAGGAATGTCTGCTCTATTTTATAAAGAGCTAAGGGAAGAGATGAAGATAACTTCTTCCTTCTGGAGAATAGCCACAGACTAATATGAGCTCCATGTAGATAAAAAGGTGTCCAGATTGGCAGAACCCTATTTACTCCCCGGTTCCTTTACTTCTCAGTTAGGAAGAATACTGAGGCACAGAGTGACCTGAAAACACTTTTCACTGAAACAGCACGTATTTTTCTAAAACAAAAGGTTATAGGCCTTTATTAGCATTATTTCTACTGCTTAGCTGTGAGTTCTCCTAACAATCTGCAGTTTTGTTTTGCTTTTGGAAATAAGCAATTCTTGAACTGGTTGTCCTGGCAAATAGCCACTAAATTGTACATGAGAGTAGGAAAATGAACTCATTTTATACGCATATAATATTCAGGGGGTCTAGTTTTACTAAATAGCTTTATGTAAAATCTCTCTTTTCCCCCAGTATCCATGACAAAGGCAATAAAATATTGAAGTCTGTTCTTCATCAATTTTATGGTAAACTCATCACCGTGCGATTGACTATGCACTCGGCTAGCTAATCAGTGTACTGGAAAATTAATTCAGGCAGAGCACCAATCCAACAGAGCTTGCCTTTTGCATATGCATTTGGTCTGGTTACTGAATTTGCAGAAATAACTGAGTTGCTGTCTTCATGTGGATAGCAGGAAATCACAGAACATGAGTATTGCTGTATATATATAGTTATATATATGACAATTGCTATATATTGTGTGGTATCTCAATTCTACTTGAAAAATGATTGCACGGCATCAGACAACTTACACTGTTATGCAGAAAATCAGATTAATAAAAGGAACTGTTCTGCCTTAGAGCTGCTGAGTTATTTCAGTTATCCTCTATGAGAGCCTGTTTAATTTGGAACTTCACAAATCTTTTGCACTTGATTTTCATATTACTGGAGTACAGTGACCTTCCAAGCTAAGATCTAGCCTGGCTACCATGTGCATAGCAAACATGCTAATACACATTTTCTTCTACAGAGAGTAGGTGAGTATTATCCCCACTTCACTGAAGAAAGCCTGAGGTGTCTCATAGTTTATGGTTTCACCAGCAATCTCTTACACAATTAGAAAGGGAGACTGGATTTTCTCAGTCATTGCCCCGTTCTTTATTGACAGAGAGTGCTTTTTTTGCAGACCGGTCTGAGTGATGCACTTCCCTTGTCAGTGTCTCTGGAAATCTCTAGCCTTACTCTCTTGGTTTTTATAGCAAGGGAGCAGATTGACTGTTTAAAGTCTGTGATAGCAAACTGGGAAGCAGAAGATGCTCTTTCTCTGAAGGTAATGGTGCATATCTTGGGCCATGAGGGAACACGCGTATGAGTCTCCATTGGTTGTTGGTCCTTGTCTTTTCATGAACAAGACTGAAGCATTGTTCTTCTGTTTCCTTGATTGATTTTCCACAAAAATTATCAGAATCTGTTCATCCTTCTTTGTTCTTCAGCTTTCACATAAGGACTTGCTTGTCAGTGGTGGCAACAAAAAACCAGCAGCTTCTCCAAGAATCCTGAAATAAGACCTAATTACTTCCATTGAAAGTAATATTTTGCATTTCACTTCAGACATTTTAATGCAACGTGCTGTGTGAATACCATATGTTCTCCAGCATTTCTGGTTCTGTTCTTGTTTGCCTGGATGATGGGACCCTTAGGCAAATAAGTTAGTTGCAAGGGTATATGAAGAACTATAACCTGGGGAAAGGATTATGCATTTATTAATAATATGATCATTGGTAATTTTTCTACAGTTTCTCTTGACTGGACTGATAAAAAGCTTGGCTAAAAGTAGTGCAGTACCAAAAGGAAGTCAAAATTACTCCTCCAAGGAAATAGTTTCTTTGTTTTTAGTTAGACGTACTTTAACTGCTAATAGTGTCGATTCAATTCATTTACTTATGCAGTTGGCAGCTAAACAGCTTTAGAGGCTCCAAACTTCAATTTTCTGCAGACAGGCAAGTGGCCTAGAGACCGTCTTCAGTGTGATTAAAAATGCATTTTACTTCCTAGAGTAGTTGGGTAGAAATAACTGTAAAATAATAAAAGTTTTTTTAGCAGGTGGTGGACACAGGCTTGTTGAAAATGTATTTTTTTAAAGGTAGTGGAGATGTGTTTTTTTTCTGTACATTCATTTCCTAGTGTGGACTGCAGATAAAAACAGTTCTCTTGCATGATTTCAAATAAACCATATTCCATAAAGAAGCTTTTTTTTTGCTATGTGTTATGACAGTTCCTTTACAATGTTTTCTATTACACCCTTAAGCATTGTCACTTGATTCTTATAATGTTAATTACCTCTGAAAGTTCCCTGTAGCCCTTCTTAAGAATATGAATGGTTTCAAATGCATCAAAATGACTTCCATCTTATGTGCATTTATTAAAAATAAATAAACTTGACCGAGGAATTAAGCAACAAAGAAGAATATAAAAACGAAGCTAAAAAGCTTTTTTTTCTAGGTTAAATTGTGTTTTGCTCACAGTGAAACGTTTTTTACAGCAACAGTAGTGTCATACAGATGGGACTAATGATGTTATCTCTTGAGGGAATATGGTAGTTTAGACAGGAGTTTCTTTTCCTCCTAAATGTGGTGCTTTACTTTACACAGGAATTCAGGTCTGCCCTATGACTGTACAGTACAGGAGAGCAGGCGTCCTTCCTGTCCGATTCCCTAAACTGTGTGCCTGTGTATACTGATGGATTCACGGAATAAAAGATGTTACTATGAACTCACCGACATCAGTGAGTCTGCATGTGAAGTCAGTCTTTCTCAATAAGTTGCTGAATGGTCCATGGACAATAGATCCTCTCTTTTGGGTATAAACACTCAAAAGGCTCTTCAGGCTCTCCTAAACTTCAAGTCTTTCAAAGCACCCTAGACCATTTCTTTGTATGTAATACAGGACCATCTTTGTGCACATGACTGAGCTGTCTAATGTGGCTCCTGTGGATGCTTCCATAGATATTTTTCTTCAGTGATGTGAGTTCTTGAGAAAAATCCTTTGTCCTTTCTTTCAGCAGGATCTCTCTTAATTGTTTCTCCTCACTTGGCTGGTGACTCCGATGTCCTCTTTGTCTCTCCCCCCTGCCTCTGCCCTCATGCCTTGGAATCATGTGTGATTTCCACCTTGAGAGGTGGAAAGGATCTGTACTCTCCTTTCCTTTGAGGAAATCTTGCCCTCACGATGATTTAAGGATATAAAATAATGACTTATTGCATATTGTAGCTTGTAGTTGTTAATACTGCTTTTATCAGGACTTCTGCCAGAGCAGAAATTTTTCCTGTTCAGGATAGAGTATGCTGCATAAAGGATGGACATAGTATGCACAAGTATCAAGTTTATTTTGCCTTGCTTTATGTCAATATTTGATTAGCATTTGACAAAAAAAAAGTGTGTAAATTAAACGTCTGACTTTTAGTTTCGGGATCGTAGTACCCCTGGCTGCAGACTTTCACAAAACCTCTCAGTGGGACTGGAGTAGACATGATCCTACTGTAGAAGGTCTGCAGAATTGAACAGTTCTGGCAAAGATTTTAAGGAAGCAGGACTTCTCTCTATGTATACAAAGGAACAGTAGGAAAGAATTTTTTCTTAATCCTGGGAGTAGGGGAAGGGCAAGGGGCAGGAAGCATAAAGCTATTCTTCCAGTGTGTTTTTGCTTAATATTTAAATCATAGAAGTGTTTTGAGTTCCATCAGGCCAGCTTTCTGCTATGGACAGATCCTTCTTTTATTTGGACAAAGAAAGTCGGTGCCCAAATACCTATGAAGTACAGTGCCCTGATACCTCGACTCCGACTTGTGGGAATGCATCTTTGTATAAAGAAATATGGGTCAGGTATTGCTGTTGTATTTTTTTATATGATGACGTGAGAAGATGATTAGTATACTATTCTTCTCACTTGCTGAATTTAGAAGCTTAAATAGTACTCCTTTAATTGATTTACTGGTGAAGTCTCCTGGGATCCTGAGACGTTTGCCTATGTGATACGGGACTGAGAAAAGTGCCAGAAGGATTGAACACTTGTTTTGTTTCCAGGCTCTGATATTAGTGGTGCCTATTCAAATATGTTATGGCATGGAAATGCTCTGCTTGATAGGGAATTACAGAAAGCAAAAATTAGATCATTTCTTGAAACTGCTGTAAATTACACTGAGTATGGGGTAGATGGTATATATGGACCACAATGATACTTAAAGTTAAATTTCCATTCCACTGAACCCCATCCTGTATGTGCCTCCAATAATGGAAGTGAGAGAGGTGTGTGTAAATTCTGGTTTCCAAAAGACATGTGAGATTTGGACCAACTTTGGGCCAGTCCTTGCCCCTTTTAAAATGTCTCCTTTTAGGCATACAACAGCCTTAAAGATTCTTGCCATGGAACATTGCATGCAGAGTAATGGAAAATCATCCTATTTATTTCCATTTTTATCTCTCAGCAACAACATTTCCCTTGATTTTCTCCTGCCTACAAGATACTGCTTTCTGTAATAATAATTCTGCAGCTTCCACCAACAGACACATATACTATTGCTTCCAATCTTTCATCTAAAATCACTGACTGACAGGTCTGACAGAAACAAATAGCAGGAGGGTTGATAGATATTGTGTTTGGATTTGCTTTAAAGTGCTTTATCCCTCCTTCTTCTCATTTTTTTTTCTGGTTCAGCACCTTTTTCTATATAATAATTAGGATCACAACTTCCAGTTTGCTTGGTATGGAATAGTGGGTCACTATACTAATATTATCACAGCTGTGGATATAATGTCATGTTACTTCCTTTTGAATATCATGTGGTTTTGCTTTTTTTTAATATGACTCTGTAGCATATGCCTTTAATTCCTTTACAAAGGAATGTTTTCCAGTTTTCTTTCCTTGCAGTAGGGCAGGATAGACCAACAGCATGCCAAATGGCTTCTAGATCTCTTGTTATTTTAATTCTCTTCTCAATACGTACACTTTTGTAGATGCCAATAGATCCCATCTGTGCCCTGGTTGAAATATTACGAATGACGCAGATGAAAACTACATATTAGCAGAAATACCTGAGGAGACTTGGGCAGATTGCCTTTTATAGTCTGCTGGCTTCTTGTTCCAGCTGGACAAACCACAAAGATCCTTAGCTTCAGAATTTGCCTCCTCTGTGCATTGGTTTAGAGTTCAGATTTGGAAAAATCACGGTTGTTAATATTTGTCCACTTTTTACAGATTCTTTGCTTCTCATCACAGAAAAGCTTGCTGGAAACTTGTAGCCCTATCTCCAAAATGAACATTTTTTAATGTATTTGCTTGTACCCTTTATTAATGAAGGAAGTGTAATTGGATCAGAGATACTTTTTGTTGAATTCAATCTCCAAAGGTAGGTAGGTACGTGAGGCATAAACCTTTAGGTCTTTTTTATTTTTAAATAAAAAATATTTACTAAAATCCATCTAAAATTATAAAAATACATGTAATATAAAATAATTAGTAAGACCAGTAGTAATGTCATCTAATTGCATGGTACTTTTATTGCAGCAGCTGGTGAAAGGCCTTATCTGGAATTAAGGATTAGTATCTTCATTTTGGAGAAGGAGGAATTGAGGCCGAGAGCATTTAACTGGTTTCTTCAAGATGACAGAATTAATCGATGACAACAAGTGAATGCAGATACCATCCAACACAGAGATCTCTCTCTGTGTTACTGAGATTCCTATCAGGGGAAATCTGCCATAGCATGAAAGTGAAATCTTGTCATTTTGTGATGCTTAGAGGTAATCATTGGCTTAGCACCTTCGTGAGAGAAAGAAGAAAGGAACTGGAACATGCACCTTGATCCAGTGCAAGAATATTCTCTTTAAGTATACCATGTATTAGTGGAAAAATTGCAGTTTTGTGATAGTTTCCTGATATGAATGTCTATTTGGGAATCTGTCTGTATGTTATGTCGTGTCTTGATCCTCCTTGTCACGCCTTCAGCAAAAAGCAGGAGCTGCATGAGGGTCACGCTTATGAGTTGCTTCAGTTCAATTTGCCATCAATGAGGAAGTTACACTCATGTATTTTTCATTGCCTTTACACTGATGGATTACCTTCTGCTCACATATGTGAAAAGGTTATTTCAGAAAGAGGCCATTTGTTTTCTAGATGTATAACAGTACCAGGCATATCATATGTCACAAAATAAGTATTTTTCTTCACCATCATCATCAGGATGAATCTGCGGATTTTTGATTTGTGAAAGAAATCAGCTTGAGTTGTGATTTGAAATAGTGCAATCCTTTCCTGTAGCAGAGGGGAGTCTTCATGGTTTGTTTTTGTTTCCCTCCTGCTTTTCATCTGTTCTAGGGCCTGGCATGTCTTTGTTTTTCGATTTTAAGGATCATTTACTACTAAAAGTGTTAGAAGTTTAGTTTTAAAACCTAGAGGTAAGAGGCTAAGCAAATGTAGCAAAGAGTTTATGTTGTCTGTCAGAATCAGGTGAAGTGGAAATGAAATGGAAGAACCAAAACACTTTTCTTGAGGGTGGAAAGCCTGCTGGAGTGGGGACATCTGCCTGCCCCATAGCAGCTTCACTGTCAGCCTTCTCCCTTTAGGGTGGTAGATCCATGAGGAAATTAGACAGGTCAACATATGAATAGGTAACAGGGGTTTGTAACTATGAAGTAAGGAAGACTGAAAGTTTGTTAATGGGGTAAGGAAGAAGGAAGCACAAAGTCCAGATAAAGATCAAAGTTTATATACTTTCCCAGTTCTCTGAATTTGCTGAGTTCACTAGCAGCTCATCTGTCACCATCTGCTTTAGTCTAGGAGCCTTCACTGGTGTGGACAGAAGTTATGTTAACGAAGATGGCAATGCTAAACCGTATGAGCATTGAAAAGAAAGAAAACTCATTCTGGGAAGAAGCTGTGGGAAAGGGGTATTTGGCAGTGTTGGAGAGTCAGGGGGAAGAGAATATTTCACTTCCTGCTTTGGGACTTCCAGGAGGAACTGCTACATTATTAGTAACCCTCACACAAAAATCTGACATTAGAAGGATTTTCATTTAAATTTTAAATTTGAAGTCATTTAAAAATAGCTCTGTATAATAGCATTCTTCCTGAAATAGCAGGGAGGATGTGGAATCAGCAATTTTAAGAAGTGAGACCTTTATGCGAGCAAATGTTGCTAAGGATATGGTGGGCATTTGTTTCTTCATTCTTTACCATGACATCTTCATTTATGTAGTTTAGAAAACTGTCTCTTATAAACTAACTATGTCTGGTTTTTTGGATGGAGCTGACGTAGTTTGAATACAGGAATCATTCCAAAAAACAGTTGTTGTCATTAATTCATCATATAGATTGGTGGATGAACAGAAAGGTGAGGCATGAGATGGACGTAATGAGGGAGAGATACTAAATATTCTGTCCCTTGTAACCAATTCCCACAACCTGCTTTGAAAAGCACATTGGATACTTTCTCTGCTGTGCTTTCCAAGGCAACAGGAATAAATAGTCAGCTCTTTCTGTCTTGGTTAAGAAAAACACTTAATCTGTTTAATACTATGCAGACAGTAGTGCTAAATTGGCTGGATTCTCACCACGTGTGTAATACCTAGCTGACCAGAGGATTTCTGTTGTCTGCATGCTATGGTAGACTTTTTCATGGTGAGTGACATTAAGACAGCATTGTAGAAATTGTAGACCTTTGAGTATTCTATTTATTTATTAAAAAAAAAAGAAAGTTCTCAGGCAATACAGATGTTCTGGGAATCTTGTTGTTGGAGTGCTTTTTTCCCTGGTCATCAGTTTCAGGATCTGAAGGAGATGGATTGTAATGAAAAAAAAATTATTAAATTGGCTGTATTGTCATTAGATTGTGGTAGTGTAAATACATATGTGTACATGCATGTGTATGTGTAGGTATGTTGAGCTGAGAATAACCTCGGGTACAATTAACAGACCTTTTAAAAAACCTTGGTGATCAGTCTTCCATTTTAGCATCCTCTTTTGGCACTGTAAACAAATGCTGATGCTGACGGGTTCAAAGGATGGGAAGGACTCCAGATCATAGACCATCACATTCAATGCTGAAATAAAACTTCCAACCAGAAACAGCAACATAAAATACTTAATTAATTTTAAGGTACTTTAGACTCCTATTAAACTGTATAGAAGTTCCCCAGAAAAATACAGGAGTTTTTCTTCCTTTACTAACAAAGATAAACATTTATATTTAGTTGCTTTGGCATTTTTGCAGGGCAGTTTGGGGCCATCTTATTAAATAAGATTGCAGTCAATTATCTGCTTTATTGAGTATTTGTTTTCATTTGAGTGATCTTTGTACTGTTTGCCAGATAATTTTTCTGTGGTGAGGAAACTCATTAGAGCTCTTTCTCTACCTGCTTGCTAGAGTCTTACTTGTCTGAAACTGAAAATTCCAATTAACGTGATCTGAATTTGATTGGAGCTGTAAACAAGTCCAGCTACTTTTGCTTCATTAAAATATGGAAAATCATGTGCTTGTTTCCATTATAATTTATGATTAAATTTTTTTTTCTGCTTGATGCAAATAGGAACTGGCCTTTATTCTGACATAGAAGGTGCAGCATCAAATCAACAACTTTATTTTATCGCATGAACCAGATGGTGAAGATCTCAGATATTTCCAAGAAAAGACAATGTAATTTCAGTGCTAAATTACCCTTGCTCGAGGACCTAACCTCCAGGAGTTGATAGGGAATACAACTTTACTGTGTATTTCTTGTTCTAGTCTGGGCTTAGCTCACTTGAGACTAAGAGAGATTGAATCTTTGCTTCATGTTGTTGTTTAAAAACTCAAAACCATGCCACAGTGTAATCATTGGCAGTTTCAGAGCTGATTTTAGTGGGTCTTCACTCAGGGGTTTGTGCAGTTTATTAGTGTGTAAAGTGAAGAAAAAAGGGATCAGTTGATAAACTCCGGAGCTGCTGAAACCAGTGACAGAGCTTTCCCTTATACCTTGAAGATGATCCAGGGCTCTTCCACAGTGTAGGGTGACAAACATTCTGTGTCTCCAAAGGTATTTCTCATTTTAGGAGACAAACAATAGCTGCTTTTCATCAGGGACAAACAGGAAAGCAGTGTGTGTACAGCCAAGCTTTCATAGCAACAGAATGTATGTCTTTTGTCCTGTGAAGTGCCTAGAATCCTGATTTCAGAGTAAATGGAGTTTGTACTTCAACACATATATTTTGAATGACTGGGAAGGACACACTCTAATGCACTCTGGGTATAGGCAGGTCCCTTTGTTCTGTAAGTCACCTGAGAAAGTTAAAAAGGGATAGATGTTTAGACATAAACATCCTGGCAAAGCAAGAATTGCAAACTGTACAGCAGTTGACAGTAGAAGAGTATTCTAGAGCCTCACAGAAAACCATAATGGCCCTGGAAAAGAAAATAGAGTTGCTTTTAAGGAGTCATCCTTAAAAGGAGTCACATCCTCAACTGCTGCTGAGGGCACACATGCGTATACCATAAACCATGATATAAACACTGTCAGATTTGTGCTCAGACAGGTGGGCACCTGCTCACAAGATGTTTTCTCTTAGGTGCCCACCAGTCTACCGTGTTTGTCAGTAACTGGTAAGAAACTCAGAGATATCACTGCATCCAGTGAAGTCAGCCTGTATGCACCCAGATAAAATACTATTTGCGACTGAGTCTGTCTGCAAATATCCTGAGGTGAGGCCAGGTTGATTTAAAAACTTCTCTGATGGGTTACTGTTTGTGGTTTGTGATGCACCCTGTCTAACTGAAGTAGCATGCCATTTTCAGTGAGCCAGATGCAATATTGGGTCATGTAAATATAAATTTAGAATGCACCAAAGAACTTCTCAGTGGTTGTTGATGTGTTGGTGGCCCAATTTTTGATGCTATTCCAGCTGATCTTTTTAATCAGAAAACTGCCAGGGCTCCTGCCATTTCTCCTGCCCAACCTCCTCATCAGGCTGCCTGTAACCACATTGGAGCAGAGGATTCCAGGTTTCCAGGTCAGTTGTTCTCAGTGGTTTAGCCATCCCTTTATATCGAGAGGTTGTAATAAATTGCCACAAACTTATAGATAGGCTTAACTGGGATTTTTTGCTTTATGCATGATTTTTTGAAATAAAGTAAAAATTACATTTTTTGTTGCATCCAGTTAGAGCTAAGATTGGCTTTTAGAAGTCTGCTGGGAATCTTTCTACGTTAACTTCAGTGTGACACACTTAAGTGAAATTATTTTTCTAGTTTTGAGAGTGTGTCCAAGACCTTCTAAACTTAGCTGGAATATATCCAACTTAACTTTAGTAATTTAATTGGGACACTTAATTTAGGAGCATCTACCTATCTCATTAAGTTCCGTTTCCCTTTAGTATAGACACAGTCCAAGTAACATCTGAATTGCCTTCTGTATGTGGCAATACAGAAAAATACTTCCCTTTCCTCATGGCAGAGGAGAATGGAATGAGATTGCCAGAAGTTAGGAGGCATGGCTCTGTGCCAAAAATCATGTTCTTCCATTTTAATTTAGATACCTGTTTTTTCAGTTTGATTTTCCGCTCTGCTGAGCAGCCAGTGGTTCGTAGAGGTCTTATTTTTCTTTTCTGTCGATAGGACAAATATATTCATCTAGTTGCTTTAATATTTCTGTAACAACGCTGTAAAGAATGGTTGGCAGAATCACCACTTTTGAATGTCAGGCCACTGACCTCTTTTTAAAAGGTCTGACAGCCTTAGCCATAGTCACGTAGCTCGGAAAATTTCTGATCAAGTTGCGGTTATTATGTGTAAAGAGGATCAGATTTCGTACGGGTGTATATTCCCTCACATTGAGTTGAGCAATAATTTCTTTAACCATTTCTTTCAGTGGTAAGATATTTTTAAATGAAATGTGAAGTTTTTAAAAATTATTTCCACCTTTTGCTTGACTTGGCATGAGGGAAATATAAAGATGGTTTATAGATATTTCTAATGCGAGAGTTAGAATGAGTTTTTTCTCTAGGCTTTGTTCACCTGCAAAGTGACAGGGTTGCCAGTTACCATACAAGTACCTGGACCAGTTTCTGTACCTGTTAATTTGGAGATGGGACAAAGTCAACAGAAGGACTGTTGTTAGGACTGCAGGCTGCATGTGCAATGCTGTATAATATGCTCCTGCAATGTCCTTAAATAATATGTACAGTTTTAAGATATATAGAATTGATTTGAAACTCCTAAAGTTTTTCTTTTCTAACTGCACACAGTTTCAGTGACTGAATGGTATTGAGTCTGAATTAATGATGAAGCATGAAAAAGTCTGTCTTAAAACCAGGCAGAAGTACATATGCAGTTACTATATCATTCCTATTAGTCAAGGGCAGTTTGCAGTGAATTTCAGAGGGAATTCTTGTGGAAAGGAATGTTTGACTTTTCGAAGAATGGCAGCAGTTCTCTGCAAGTTTCTTCTAGATAACATGATTGCTTCGAGAGTGTTATTTGAAGGATATTGAAGCTTTGCAGAAACTAAAGGCAAGTTTAATGGTAACTTCAATGGGGTCAGGAATTTCTACTCAATTCTTTAGCTTTTATAACAGCTATTCAGTTTATCAGTGATTGTAATGAAACGAATGACAGATCAGAATTCTAACTGTCTAAGTTGTTGACATTAATATTGTTCTTTTCTGTCCTCCTTCTGAGGGAAAATGGTTACTGTAATAATTTTTAAATTAATGTGTCTGTGGAGTCACTACAGTTAACTCCAAGGTTGCATGCTATAGATTTATAATGTCTTGTTATTTAAAAAAAGAAAAAAAAAAAGAACCCCTGCACCAGTCCCTTGAAAGAGTCTAATGCATTGCATTGTAACCAAGTCTAAATACACGTAATTTTATGGGATAATTTCAACCATAGGTACCATCTGCTTAATGTGTTCATAAAACCAAATATTAATTTCCTGGTAAATCTGTTGTAAACCAGAAAATATTATTATTATTGCAATAATTTTAAATAAGATAAATGTCTCAGCGGCTCAGAAGGTTAAAGTTTAGAATAAGAGCTGGCATTTACTTTTCTCTGCAATTTGGCGAAAATTAAATTGCCTGATCATGAATCCAAGTCATATTTTATCTTCCATAAGAGTAGAAAAGACCTGGAAACAATCTGTAGACCACCAGGATGTCTGAAAGTTATTTTCCAGTTATAAAAATAAACTAGCCTTGAATTTATTCACCATCTGTCAGTCTTCTCTTCCTACCAGGGAGCTGAATATTCAGACAGGTTACTTGCAGTGGTAAGGAACAGCTGTAGGAAGCAGGGATACCAAGATTGCTCTAATTATATTAAGACACAGAGCAGCTTTGGAAATTTGAAAGAGTTCGGTTGCAGTGTCTGGGGAGAGGTTTAACATTTTCAGGATTCTCAAGAAAGCGCACGCTTCCTACCGTGTCTGAACCTCCAAAGATTCATTCAAATGGAATGGAAATTGGCAGACTGACCCACCCTTGCTTAACTTTCCTCTGCATCAGAATCTGTGTGCAGGACTGGAATCAGTACAGGTGAAGCAAGAGACAGTGTTAATCTTACTAAGGAAAATCTTGGTGATGAGGAGAATGTTACATTGCCATCATAACCTTTGGGGGACCTACTGACTTTGATTCTTATTAGGGGACTGCTATTTTGTTTGAGAAAGAAAAGCAGAAGGCGATTTTTAGTCCATGACTGAAGTGATGACTGCTGTTTGTAGCTGGGTGAGGTGTGTCACATGTAGGAAGAGGCTGAGATTTACCATCAAGTTCTCTATGACTCCCTTCAGGACACATGTGTAACAAGACTAAGGTCTCCTCTATTGCAGAGAGAGACATAATCAACCTGTTTGTATTCTAAGGTTTTTGTTTTCTATTATAATTATTGTAAAGATACGTCATCACTCAATAAACACAGGGGCAACTGCATTTGAAAAAGCCCAAATCTTATTTTGACTGGCTGAGGTTCTTATTTCCACACAGAGATGGTTCAAAAGTGGTTTCTCCTCTCAAGAACGAAACATGCTAAGAGAAAGCTGAAAGAAGCATCTCTGTCTAAATCTCATAATGGATTTGACTTCAACATAATAACAAATTAATGAATGTAAGGACTTTCAGACCAAAACTATATGACCTTGAACTGTATGAATGGCAGTTTAGATCTCCTTGGAAACCATTAGAAGCATAAATGGAAAGCCTATTCCTGTATCGTAGACTCTGTAACAAACTGAAGAAAATAGCTTTACAGGACGAATGAAGTGCAAGAATAGTTAAGGAATTATTTGAACCGTATTTCCAGCTTGGAGATAAATGATTTCTGTATGTGTCTTTCATCTTGGTTCTTTTATTTGAACAAAAACAGCTTAAAATTACCATGACATATTCAGAAAACTGCTGACAGACTTCAGGTCTCTCTACACCAGAATATGCAAAGGAAAAAAGGAGGCATGAAGTATGAAGCCATGCTGTCTGTCAAACTTACAGAAAGACCGGGCCATGCAACAGATTTATGAAACAATGCAAATAACTTCCTTACAATAAAATTGGAAGTATATGTCATTTTTTCCCAAAACTTTGTACATATGTTCTTTTCCAAAGCCTTGCAGCACAAGGCTATCAGTTCCACAGCTTCAGGTACTGTGCAATTGAAAATATGTGTGAAGAAAGGCTAGATGGCTGGCAGATAATATATTCTTCTGGAGTTAATTTGTGGTAGTGTTACTCATGGTTCTGCTATGCAAGTTGTCCTGCCCACAGCAGAGGACTCCTGTGAGTATTGGGGCAGAAAGGCTGAAGAATGGAATACATGACATTTTATAAAAATCTAAGGAGACAAGTCATTATTAGTACATTGGAATGACATCTCTTTTCTTCAGTCCCCTTGATACCACTGCTTGGCATGGAAATTCTGACCCTATTAACACTGGCTGAGTCTGAGGTTTATTTCTGGAAGCTTTTAAAAAACAGCTGGGGAGTACCTTTCACTTTTAGTCATATACTGTGGCTTCTTTTTCATGTCTTAAAGTTGAAAAAAATCCCAGGGCTCTCCCTGGCCTTATGTGACTTTCATATGAGAGCATCTATGTTCCTAACCTTATCAACTTCTTGTGATAGATGGAAATGCCCAAGTGGTACCTGTATTTGATAAATTTCCAGAAGCTTTGTTCATATCCCAATTCCTCTTCCCATTTTCAAATCACAACTTTGCAGGCTTTGCTGGAAAATTAAAATTGTATCTTTGGGCTTCATCCTGTGTGCAGTATTTAATCTCAAATATGATGCCACAGCTAGCTTATTTCTGAGTCTTCAGGTGTTTTTATTGTAAAAGTCTTTGGGGCAAGACTACCTGAATTTCTGAATATTTGCCTACAGAAGTCCACCCTAAAGTATTCTATGCTAATCCAAAAGATCTTTGCTACTTCCATTTAGGATTTCCTTCAGGAAAGAAATGACTACGTTACAACAGGACCTTTCTTCCTGCAGTCTTATAATTCAGGTTCATCCTTTCAGCTGCTCTTAAACCTCATCCATATTTGTGTCACCTGTATCATATTTTTATTTTTAATGTCCACAGAAAAAAACGAGTTAGATCTGTTCATGTCTTGTGGTTAGCATGGCTACCAGCTTCATGGTTACCATTCTAGGTCCCTTGCTCTGCAGTGCTGCTTCTAAACTCTTATGCATGACTGGAATACTGGACATGCAAGTCTTTCTTGACGTATTAAAAAAATATATTTTTCTCTTTTTGGTAGAAGTCCAAAAATCTTGCTGCAGGAAAAACTAGTCTCAAAATATTATCAGCTGTCTTGTCCTAATCCTAGCCGTTCGAGTAACCCCTAGCTTTATCATTTGATTGTATGAAGCTTAACTATTAATAATTCATAAGTTTTCTTGGATAGACTTTTAGAAACATCACTAAATAGGAACTTCTCTGGCTGAAAAGAAGTGAATAGAACTCTGTGATCTCAAAGGAGAAAAGAATTCCTGGAGCCAGCTTGCTGGGAAGCAGCTGAGCAGTAGCCAAGATTAATTTGTTTTTTAGATCTTGGTACTCTGAATTTCCCTACCACTCAAGATTGCTTCGGTGACATTTATTATCTTTTTCACACCTATAGCAGCTTCAGATGGCATTTTCAGAGGTGGTAAAAGAAATGAACTTCTCTAATTTGTAATAGAAGGTATGGGAATCTAAGTGAAGTTTTTCAGGAAGCAAACTTTATTAATAAACTCTGCAGATTGACCCTTGAATTGTTAATTTTTTTTCTCAATAAAAGAATTAGGAAAACCTATGTATTTCAGTTCAGTTTTGTCAAAATGAGACACATCTACTTTGGTTTCAGAATTCAGCTTAATTTGAAATCATATACATTTATTTTTTTATAGCACAATGGATAATGTAATCCAGAATCTTCATTTGAATTTATTCAAATGTTTCAAAGTGATTTGTTTTATTTTATGGAATCAACCAGAAAACTCCCCAAAATAATTATTCACATAGCTCAAGGAATGAGTGCCCAAGTTATTTATACTCATTGCAAACGTTCAGCAGTAGCTGCTTTTGTTGAAAACAAAATTTCTGTGTAAGGAAAACAAGGGTAAGGAATGTTGTTAACTTACTTTGATTGGGGTTTTGTCCTCACTTTACAGAAGGAAATGGATGGAAACGTCAATTCATGTACAGAAATCTCTCTGACATTTCTGGCGAGACGAAAAGACCAGTGACTTGAAGCCCTTCTTTAGATAATGAATACATGGATGACAATGACAAGTGTTGTATTAATGTTATCTGCATTACAGTGTGTTATACAGCAGAGAAGTGGTAGAATTTATGGGACTGAACTAAGTGAATCAAGATCAGACAATGATTAACATTTGGAGCAATAGCTTAAGACTTGGTTTCCTAAAATTAGATAGTTAAATCCAGATTCTGGGCTTTGGTCACTTTCAAATATGTAACTTGATTTTCTGGAATGCAGAAGACTACTACTGGTCATTTAAACCATGGTTTGTAAACTTAGGTTGGTACTGTAATTGCAATAGTTTATTAGTAGTAGTGGTTTAGTTCAATATTTCATTTGTACATGCTCTATGTGCACTTGATTAAAAGCAACTGTAATGAGCAAAGTTACTGAAAAAGAGTAAAGGAGGAGAATTGTGGTAGAACTGCTGAGATACTGACCATCTTAATATAAACCGGTAGCAAGATATCTGTAATGAAAATCCATCGAGAGACTGAATTTGCAGTTGGGAAAGTCCAGACTGAAATGCTAAACCTGTGATATAGCAATCTAGAAATTATAAAATGGATTAGAGTGTCAAGAAAAAAAAAATAGAAAAAGGAAGAGTCTGAGCAGTTAAAAAAAAATTGTCTCAAGTACCTTTCGTTTTTCTTTGTATGATATTCATCTGATTAAAGCAGCTCAAATCATTGCTAGTAACCAGACTTAGTAACCAGGCAATTAAATAAGAAAGAAGAAAGATTTGAAAAAAGTTAATGTCTCAAATTTCAAGAACACAAGATTGTACCATTCTACTGTTTGCATTTGGTATTTGCACATTTCATCATTTTAGATCTTTCTGAATTATAACTATGCCACTGTTATGCAAACGTTTTTAGAACTCAGATTAATGTTAAACTCATACAGTTTATTCATTATTTTAGAGTTTCATGCCACTTTTTAACCTAGTGCTCTAATAGTGGTTAGTAGTAGTAGATGTAGAAGTGGTGTTCCAGTGACTTTTTCTAGCTTCTTCTACTTTGTTCTTCAGAATTTGAAACATTCTAGACTAATCACTTTTACCTGTTCCCTGGAGAGCCTAGAGGAGTTGAAGCAGTGACTGCCTTGTAAGAAATAAAAGCACAGGTGGCAGTGGTATCCACATGAATGTTTTGAGTATTTTAATCCTCACATTAAACCCATGGAATGAGGATAAAATTCCCAAATGCAAGCAGGAGTTACAGGAATTCTTCTAAAGGACCAGTCCTGTGGACGACTGACATACACATGGTGTAAATTGTAGGGTGTTCCTTCTCTTTTTCAGTTCAGACACTAAGCTTCTAGCCAATTGGCAATGGAGAAATGTTGGATAAGGCTTGTCTCTAAAACTGGTCCTCAGTCAGAGGAAAGTAATGCAGATTTCCTTGATGTTCTCAATAGAGAACTTGTTAGACCAAGTTAGCCAGGCCGAATTTATGACGACTTTTGATCTGGCAGAGTTTATTGCAGATTCTTTTTTCTATCAGCTTCTAAAAAAAAAAAAAGTATATTTCTTGCATCTTTCTTCCAGTTTGGTTACACAGGCCTCTAGCCAACCTCCAGGTGAAGTACAATTGAGTGATGTTATAATCTACAGTTGAATCTCACCCCAGCAGCTTTTCTGATTTGACACTGATACTCCTAAATCTCAGAGGTAATAATTTTGATGGAAAATACCATAAAATGGAAGATGGAAAAAAATGCTAGAGTTTAATCCAACTTAGTCCCAGATTTATTCTGAGCTGAGCCAGATGGGGTATGATGACTACTTTGTACCAAGTAGGATTTTATATACCTTGTCAAAAAGTGCTTCCTTCAGCAAATTATGTAATAGTAAACTCCACATAATGAGACATTTTGGAAGATTCAGATTCATGGCTAGCCTATAATAATATTTATTTGTTTTGTGGAGAAGTCTGATTTAATGTTTCACTCTGAACTGTGGGAAAAATTCTTTCTGTAGAGCTCTTTATTACTCACTCAATGCCAAGGTCTTTGATGAGTGTCTTGAGAAGCCTAGCCAGGATGGGAGAACACACAAAAGAGTATCATGCTCCTGCAAGCAACAGAGTGGTTCAGTCAGAAAAGATTGGCCAGCTAAGTCTTTAGAATGACTGCAATCCCATAACTGCCTGGGAGAGGTCAGTCATTACCTCATGGCTTAAAGTGTTGTAGGACAGTGGTCTAAATCAAGGGTATCATAAAGTTTTACTAAGCTTGTTTTAACAAGACATTAGAAGTGAAGTACTTGTTTTATTGCTCCAGTTACACTCTATTGCATCCTCGCCTACTAAAAGTGAGAGTTGTTTTTTTCAGAGGAAGAAATAGTTAATTTTCTTGCTTGTTTTTTCTCACCATTGTTTTTTTCCTTGGCATCCCTGCTCAGACATTTGGCCTAAGATCAAGAAATTTATGTGGAAGACATTGTTCAAATTAGGCCTTTCATAAGAATGGCTTAAAGAGGAAATATGGTCTTGGCTTGTGACTTACTCTGAATATAAGAGTTACAGTGTGAAGGAGTGGTTCACTGATGCCACTAGTTGATTGCAATCTCCATATAACTTCTTTCTGCTCAGAGACAGTTTAAAATTTGTCAGAATCAGTATCCCTTATTTGTCTTTCTCTTGACTTTCTCTTATCAGTTCCATAAGGAACTGATATTGGCATCTGAAGATGTTACTTTTCCTGTCTTTCTTTTCTTTTTAATATATTCAGTATTACTGAGGTGCAGAAGGAAGCCTTCCATGCACTGGAAGTTACGATTCAGGTGTGCAACTAGAAAAAAGAAATCAACAACCTGATTTGGACAGGCAGACAATGAGCAATTATTGAGACACTGCAGGAAATTTAATTAAAAATAGGATTTTTATGAGCAGTGTTAGTGCTTGCTGCCTCAGCTAACCTGACAATAAAGTCTTTCCAAGTGACGGTGACATCTGGCACAGGATCACATATAGGAATTATGCAGAGGTAATAAAAAGTACTTAATTAGCATTGCAAATAGTATTCCAGCATTTAGGAGATGTCTGCAAATTTGCATACAGACACGTAATTACGCAATTTGCAGCTGTTGTGTTTGTTCCGTAAGACCTTGCCACTTTACTAGTAGAATATGTAAATCAGGAATTAATCCTTTTTAGCACCTATTTTCTCAGTAGTCAATAAATCTGTGGCAAATTATAGGAACTTGTGGACTTTCTCATCTTGGCTCAAAATTCTGTGGAAAACAGAGCTATATCCCTGGGCTTACTTAACTCTAAAGGTCTTTTAAGAGGTTTGTAAAATGCAGCTCCTTCATTATCAGTTTTTGGTTTCCCATTCATGTCTGATACCTTAGTTTGTAAGGTCATGCTGCAAATCTCTTCTGATATATTCCCTTCCAGTTTTAAAGAGAATCAAGTTAATATTTTTTGATTACCTTTCTGATGCAGGTAATTACCTTATGTTACATGTAGACAGAGAAGGCTGGGAGGGAAGGATATCTGACCAAACAATAGTGCTATACAGGTAGGTCATTAAATTCAAGGTGAAGCTGGGCAACTCAGATGCTTAAAAAGCAAAACTGGACCAAATTATTAGCTAATAATTACCTAATACATGATTTCTCAGTGTAACTTCTTGTAAGTCCCTAGTATATCAAATTTCTTTGCCTGGATAAGCTTGAAGAATTTTCACTTAGGTACCAACAGAAAAAGACATGAAAAATTTTTATCCAAATCAGTGTTCTCGAGATATTTTTTAATATTAAATTCTGTTGTGTTGCTACATTGATATTTTTGTAGAACATTTCTTGTGTTTAGCTCTGGGGAGGTTTGCAGAGATGCAGTCGATTAACAAACAGTAATTCTGGCTACAGAGTTTGAGCATACTGAAGTAATGCATAGAGAAGTTGTTCTTTGTTTTTATTTTTTAACATGTTTTCCCTTGTCCTTTTGAAAGTGCTTTTAGTATAATCATGCCATTGCCCCTTCCACGTAATGGAAGATTCCCCTTATGCCTGAGTTCTGTAAAGAAGAAAGTTCAAAGCAACAAGGGAGTTCAGAGCAGGTTAGGTGATAAAGCATCTTAGAAAACAGTGATTGTCTCTCCCCCAGGAGAACTTCATTGTATCTAAGTTTAATTTCTGCTCAGAAATTGGCTGGATTGTGGGCTGCTAGTTCCTTTAACACTCTTCCATTAGATGAAAGCAGTTTGCAGTAATGTAGCCTAAAGTGTATTTTTCTTTATTGATTATATAATACTTTTTCATTTTTTTTTCTTGTAATCTAAGCGACATGTGCAAAATGACAATCTGTTTAGAGAATAATTATAATTAACAATGAATATATCTTTAAGGGTTTTGTTGCTGTTTTTAATGAGTATGAAAATGGGAATTGCAAATGAAATCTTTCTGCCCAGAATGACTGATTTACCTTATAGGCATTGTCAGCAACAGTTCTTGTGGAGAGAGGGAAGTTGTAGTAACTGAAAGAATAAAATAATGAGCCTTCATAAATGCACTAGACAAAGACGGGAGCAACAGATGTTTCTTTTTCTTTAAACTGAGTGTGTGAGCACAAGGACAAATGTTGTCCAGCAGAATGTTGCTGCTGATAGCTGCTCTATTGAAAACAGAAGAAATGGAAACAAGGTCTTGCTTCACATTGCTGTAGCAACACCTGGTTTCCTACAGTTGATCTTTACTTTCAAGAGCAGAGTTCGTTCAACAGAGGTTGAGCTGAGGCTGGCAGTTCAACCTGACAATAGATTTCTCTGCACCTCTTACTGCAGAATGCGAAGTTTTGAGGACTCAAATTCAGAGACAAAAATCCCCATGACTCCAGGCTGGTGCAGCTTAAATACTGTAGTCTGGCATCTAGCCAGATCCATATGGAGATGGTGTCTTAGCTCAGCATCTGTTTGCTTCTGGACACAGGCTTCCAAGGCAGCGCGCTGTCCCACTGAGCCCCAGAGCTACATTTAAGGTCTACAATGACTTACACATCTCCAGATGACGCTGAAGCTCAGGCACTGTCACCTCTTCTGTCCTGCTGCACCCACTGTCCCTCTTTACCTGGCTTGAGGTCTACTGTGCTGTGTGTGGATTTCGTGTGCTGGGTCTTGAATCATTTGTTAAAGAGCTTCTTCCAGAAAAAAACAATGTGGAACAATGCTCTTTCATGGAGTGTGAGTGGTTGTACAGAAGTGCCAGAGTTTGGGAATGCTTCAGACTACCCAGGCAGTGGCTGACCTAGTGTTTGCCTGCTGTGCAGGGCTGGGGACACAAGCCTCAGTCATGGACTAGGGCTCCCTGCTGCTGCCGGACCCAAAGAAAAGGCCCAAACCACTCCTCGATGAATTTGTGTGCCTGAGAGCCTTTCCCTCTTCTCATGTGAGGTACAAATCTTCCAGCAGCAAATAGATGATGATTAAAACTAATGGTGCTTCTGCTTTTGTTTTCTGGCTCCTTTAGCTATAGTTACTAATAAGTACACTCACAGAGAACATTCTCTTGAATTAAAGGTCCATGGCATTTTTCCTTCTAATTAAGCTGTGCATTTTTGAGATGCATGGCACAGTTCTTTCTTTTTAAAAGATAGGGGAGTTCCCAGTGGTTTGATCTGTTCTCTGAACTTTTTTACATCTTGAAAAAGATTTTTCTGCAGATTATGACCAATTTATTTTTGTCAGCACCATGCTGCATACCAGTTCTAGGCCAAACCAATTAGAAACACGCATCTTTTGTTAGCTGAACAAATCTGATACAACAGAATGTAAGCCTGGAAACCCAGACTTTTGCAGGCAGCAGACTGTCTGGAGGACTCTATGATAGAATGTCCTCTGCAATGCTGAAGTTAGGCTCACTCACTGCCTGTGACTGTGTGCCTGCAGTTCTTAGGGCTTACTTGGAAATTTCAGCTTGTCAGAGGCCTATCCTGATGTAGGACCAAGGCTTTTTATCCCCTGGATGTTACTTTGCTATTATTAGTAAAGAAAATCGTATGTAAAAAGTCACTTTTTATTGAGCTGTTGAAAAGGAGCTGTAGTTATATATGTTTCTGCAACAGCTGGCACAGTCCTGGTCCTGTCTATCATCTCAAGATACTCTTGTTTTATGAAACACTGAAATCACATTGTGCGAGCCAAAGAAATAATTTCCTTCCTTTCACTCAGGAATAGATGGTGGAGAAACTCCACTATCAATTTAATTCATCAGCTTCACTGGCTGTATTTCAAATTTAATGGGTTTCAAATATATTTCTAATTTGCTGTTAAGAAAATTAAAATAAAATTCAAAAATGCCTTGCCAAAGGCAGCATTCAATACAGACTAATCTACACCTCAGGAAGGCATTCAATTTTTTTTTGTCCATAACTGCATATAATTAGTGTGTCTGCAATAAGCATATAATTTTTATTATCTGTGAAGAGTTTGGCAGGGGGAATACATCATTACCTGCACATCTAATAATTGCTACAGTGCTACAATTCATTTTCTGAGATGCCATGTGTACTGACAAAAAACATTGACTTTATCTCTCTCTTTGTTTTTTTATAGACATAGCAGAAGCCTAGCAGTCTGTAGCAGATAAAAAATAAGGATGGACAATATGTTGGAAAGACATTTACATAAAGAGTGAGCAGTAGTGAACAGCAAAAACCAGTCCCAAGTTCCAGTGAATAACTGCTTATTTCAAAGACTCTAGGAATGTCAAGCAACAACAAAAAAAGCATGTTGTAGTTACTATCCAGCAACTTTGAATATGGATCTGTAAGTGGTTTTATGTACATGTAAAACAGCATAAAAAATGACAGACTACTGGGACATAAATAAACATACCATTGCTTTTTATTGTTGGCCTTTGGGCCATACAAAATACAATCTCTTAAATATACAACTTTACTATGAAATGGGTTTAATTATCTCCCTAAATTATGGACATAACAGAATGGAATCATTTAGAAGAAGTAGCTACAGACATGAAGCAGCACTGAGAACTGCTCAGATTTCTGTAGTTACTTGCAAAAGGAAGCTTTATATAAGGAGTAATAGTATGCTGGAAAAGGTTGTATGGGGAGGACAATGATGAAGAGGACAAAAGCTCCTTGAGGGGTTGTTTTCTGAGAGTAACTATGTGAAGTACTAGGCTAATAATTAGAGAGTCCCTGTCTGTGTGGGCATGGTTCTTCAAAACACTGTTTTGAGGGACCAGCAAGCAAGTCCTGTCTTTTCAAGGCACTTCTTGGGATCAGATGTATTTTTCTTGCAGTCAGTGAAACCTCAAGTGTGGTCCTGAAAGCCCATCTAGACCATGAAGAGCCCCCACATGAAGACTGCTTGTCAGCTGTGAGATGGCATCTGGTAGAGCTGGAGGGTGGGTGTGCCGGGAAGCACACTGTGAATATGGCTATTCCTGCATTCCTTTCAATGTAGCATGGATCCATACTTTGAATTTGAGCCAAAGACATAATTTAGGCAGAAAAATGCAATTTAAAATGTTACATTCCTTCTATCTGAATGGAAAACAGGCATTTCTGGTGCTGTTCTTAGATGGTTTTAATAATTTCTTCCTCCCATTTCCACTGAATATGAAAAAGAGGAAAGAATATGCTCTTAAAATAAGATGTACTAGTCTGACACTTCCATGAAAAGGAAGTTCTTTAATTAAATATTTGAGATGAAAAACTAAAAACTCTTCAGCTGCTAAATATCCTGTATTAAACTTTAGAGCTGTAAGTCCCTTCTTCAGAGGAGGTAGTTCTGGGAGTCCAACTGGAGTCTCGTGAGACCAGTGGTGGTAGCTGATCTTCCTTGCTAATGGGAATATGGGTTTCTGCCACACACCATTTCTTTTCTGCAGAATCTAAGGTAATGTTTTTTTGAGAAGTGTATGTTTTATTAATTGGGGTTGCTAAGACTGTTTTTAGACTACAAATCAAATTCTGCGCTTATCTTACTATGAATGCAGCCAAAAAGGGGAACTTTTCTGTCTTAATGGATGCTAAAGTAGTATTTCAGTGTTTATAGGTGTGCCAGGAAAAAAAGTCAACTAGTAAGTTTATCTAGGCTAGTTACATGAATTGGCCCCTTCTTTCCATGATCTACAATGGGCATACCTTGTGGTTTTTCAGATGTGTAAGTGGTCCCATCTTCTCTCCGCACTTCTGACAGAGAATACACCTATTCCTCAGTATATGATAATGACTGTTAATATATGTTGAATGTGTATAGTGTAACTTTTTTCTTTGTGGTGGATTTTTTTGGAAAAATCTGATCACATAGCAAAAAAGAGCATATACAATAATATTTGAACATAAATATCTTCTTTAGCAGCTTGCACTGAAAGCTTTAAAATAAAAGCATGATGGAAAATTTGAGATAGAAGAACCATTTTTCAGGAAAATATTTTTTATACTCAGAAGAAAATATTACCTGATTGTCAAAAACCCTCTGTTGATGTATGCTGCATGTGTACACTTTTCTTTCCCTATTAGAGCTTTCATTCTTTGCTTATATTCAATTTTTATTATGACTATCATTTGAGACTAATAATACAAAATAATTTTTTTCTGCAGTTTTTGGAAATATCACTTTTGATGCCTGAGCCACCTGATTTTTACAGATTGAATGTTTTACACTGGGAATGAAAAAAATGCAGTACTCCAAATGAGTTCCTATGTAAAATCATTGCCCTAAGTCCAATTTCTCTTTTCTCATTCAAATGTTGCTTTTCCTTGTCCTTGACTATGAATGTTTCTCAAGTTTTTTCAGGGACTGAAATTGTGCTTCAGAAGTAAAGATAGAAAGAATGCTAAAGCTGTATTTCTTAAAACAAACAAACAAAAATCCCAGAGATTTCTGCCTTTTTTTTTTT
>VZRR01010014.1:2556421-2613248 GCA_013398015.1 Oreocharis arfaki | reverse complement strand
TTTTTTAACTTGCTTGGCTAATGCAGTAACACGGAAGACTAGAACAACTTTCACTAAAGAAAACCAGTACATGTTGTTTTACTAAGGGAAGTTCCATAACATTACACATGGTAAAAGCTTACTAAGAACTGTATTTTTCTCACATAATTAGTGGTCATTAATAATTATAAATGGTTGTTTATACATAATTAGATACTGGATAAATTTTGAGGACCCCAGAAGATAACTTTTAAACTGAGATTTTGGTTTCATTACCTGAAAAAGGGCCATTACTTTGTAGGTTTGAGCCAACGCAATGCTTGAAATAAATTGTGTTATTTCAGAAACAGTAACTATTGGTAAAACCAGTGAAAATTGAAATTCAGGGAACTGCTTAGTGACATAAATACCAATAAGCTATAAAATTACAGCCCATTCCTCTGAGACTCTATGCACCAACAGTTTGTCTTAAGTGATTCGATCGTGACTAATTACAAATTATGAGTCCTGATCTTTAACACTTCAATCAACCTTTAGTTGTGCTGTTTATACATAATTTGTCTCTGTTTATGGTTTTATGTGATAACTGTGCCAATCTGCATTTCATTAAAATTGACATGTAGATGGTGGAGGCTTTCCCACATAATTGGTTTTTTTTTCAGATACATCTCTTTCTCCACTCTCCCTCTTTGTTTTTGCTCTGCAGCTTCCTTTACTGACTGCCTCATAGTTGCTGTGAGGGAAAAAGGGGAAAACAAACATCTCTGCACCCCAAACATGACCAGTTGCATTGGACAACTTGGAGTGAAGTGCTGAAGTGCACGATGTAGATGTCACCAGCAGTAGGGCAACTGGACACTGCAGCTGTATCAGCCTTATGCTGCACTTGAGCTTATGCTGTATGCTGAGAGGCAGGGTTTGCAGTGTGGGTGGTACTAGCTCAGTGTTACTGTGACTGCTCTTTCTGGGGTCTGGGAAAAGATTACACTGTGCTTCCCTGGCCCTCTGAGACATGCCAGGCTTTTGGAGACTGCTCTGCGATCAGTGGATCATCTTCACTGTGTGGAGCAGGTACATCCTTCAGCCACGAAATCCATGGCTGTGAATTCTACCTGTGGAGTCCTCATACATGTAGATGGGAAGAGCCAGATACCACATAGGGACACCAACAGAATCCACTAATAGAAGGGGGGATTTTCCAAAACTGATAACCCCAAATGCATTATTTATTGGATTCTTTGACTACTTAATCAGAATTTCGTGCAGGTGGGAATCCTCAGAGAGTGTTGCCCCTCTTGGAATTAACCTTCTAAAGCATATCTGCTTTTTTCTGTAGCCTGTGGGCTAGAGACCAAAAATTTATCTTTCTTTCTTGTGGGCAGTATCTCTTTTAGTTCATCATTCATTTCTCTAGCTTCTGGTTGTGGTTTGTGCAGGTGACAATACTTTGCTTCCTTAAGTAATGTCAAAATCGCACACTTGTTTGGGTGAGGCTGATAGGTATCATGTCCTAAATGTGCTTGGAGTATACTGACAAGTTGAGATTTGTTTTTAATGAGGTAGCTATTTCTAGTCCAGTTAAACACTTAGAGGGGCCTCTAGGCTGTCAGTTTCACACACAGAATCACACACAGAGAATATTCTGAGTTGGAAGGGACCCACAAGGACCATCGAATCCAACTCATAGGAGAATGGGTTTGTTCTATGGTAAACAGTTTATTTATGCAATATGCACAACTTGTTTTTTTGTGGAAAGGGATGCTTAAAAAAAACACCAGACAGCAGCAAGAGGGTGGTTTAGATATGTGGGGATGTATAACACTGGCAGGAGGCACCTGAGCTACAATCTTTTGTTTGACTTCAACCATGTTTTTCCTCATTTGTGGGTACAAAACTGGCTCTTGTTAGATCTGGACAGAAATGTGTTGAGTGGCCTGGTATGGTGACTGCTTTTGGCAGCATGCAAAGCTCATAATGCAAGTAACTAACTGCTGTTTGAGCTATTTGTTGCTGTGCTCTCCCCATCTTCATAAACTGGTGTCTTGGATCTCTGCTTGTTTAGGGATCACTGTGCTGCACTCCATTTCATAACATAGATGTGCCGTCAGGATTGTCTGTCTGTGCAAATCCGGTCCAGGGTGTCTCTTTAAAACATTAAGTCCTCATGCAGAGCCAAACTTTTCAGGTTAGACCCCTTTAGAATCAACAGTATCAGCTCTGAACACGCCAGCTGCACGATGAACCCTGAAGTCATGTGCTGCATGTTTCAGGCAGAATTCAAGTTTAATTGTGTGTGGGAAAAAAAAAAGGGACAAGAAACATTTTCAGTTTTCTGACCGCAAAGATAACCTCCCACTAAGAGTCAAAACCATGCTCATTAATCCATGTTTATGTACTTGATTTTAATCATTGTTCTTGATTTTAAAATATCTTCCAAAGCAGCAGCTCTAATGGAAATGGTTGGGTATTGAGAATTTCTGGAGGTACTCTGCAATATAGTTTTCTGACGATAGGTCAGATATCCCTTAAGAAAAAAATAGTCTGTGTTTTTGCCATTTTTGACTGTGAAATTACAAATTTCTTTTTGAACAGGGGAAGTGCAGGTGTAAAATATTACCATGTGATTATTGATAAAAACATTTGTGTTAATATTTGGGGCAGGATCACAACATGCTTTCTACTTGTGAGTAACTCACTGTTTCTGAGGTTGTTCTAAAACCAGTGTGTTTTGACCTCATGAGCTGTTTAAGCCCAACTCAGTTTTGAGTTAGCAAGAGATAGGAAGTTATTTCCTTGTGTGAAAAATGATACTGGATCCTGCAAGCAATGCATTTTGAGGTGTTAAAATACTTTCTTAAAAGCAGTAGTTCATGATTGAGCAAGTCTGTATCTCGCAACTGCTACATTTGTGTGAAGAGAGATTGTTTTGGGTTGCTTTCACTTCAGTATCTCAGGCCAAATCCATGTGCTGAAGAAACGCAGGCAGAATTTCCCAAGAAACTCTGATGTTTTTATCGGCCTTTCAAATCACTGCAAAACTGCAGCACAGCAGCCCTAATTTCTTCTTCAGCATTTTACATTTATTAATACTAGATTATACATACATATTTTTAGAAGTAATATGCACTTGGCTGCTGAAGTAGCCTGTTGTTTTTAGAAATACCAGAGATGAGTACTAAATGCCACAGTATACCGATTCTTAGTATTTTTTTTCTTGTGCATGACTTATTGAAAGAAATAGTTCATGATCTTAGGCTCTTAAACTATATTTTTTTTCCTTTAAAAAAGGGTTATTGATGTATTTTGCTTATATGTAAAAAGAGATACAATACATTGTAAACAGTCTTCGTTAAACTTCATCACAGTCTGCATCAGTTGGTTGGGGTGTCAAGTGATAGAAAAATGAATTTTGTTTAAACTGATTTTAGTTCACTTATGAAATTCCTCCTGTGGTAAGCGAGTGCCTAGGAACTTATTTTTCAGAGCAAGTGGGAATCTGTTAGAAATTATCTCTAGATAAGGTGTATGAGCCGTGTAATGAAATGCTTTCAATAGCAGACAACATTTGTTTTTAATATAAGAGTAGTTAGACATGAGAATTGTCTCCCTGAGATAGTTGTTGGACAGATGATTTCCTGCCAGTAAAAATGTTTTCTAAATTTTTATTGAATTAGTTTCCAATTCCTGCAAACTACTTATTCTGAGGTTTGAAAATCGATTCTGTCATTTCCATTTTTAACATTTACCTTAATGTCTGTTTTGTAAAGAGAAAAGTAGCAAACTGTTCATGCACATCTCTAAAAACTCCAAAAGCCTAGTATCTTGTCCCTGGATGTGGTGAGTAGTGGATGCTTAGGAAAATATATGAGAAGCAAGACAAGTGTGGCTTTGCTTTGGCCTAACAACTTCTGGCAAGCAGAGGGAGATGGCAGGCACACTGTTCTTTTGGACAGCCACCAGGAGACAGGCTATTCGTAAAGTTGTCCTGCCTTTTTTATAATGCATGTCAATATTCGTTTTCCACAAAGTTTTTTGGCAATGAGTTTCGCTATGAAGTGTGGGTGATGGGTGATGTTTTCATTTATTTGCTTGTCCTTGACTGCTCTGTATCTTATGCTGAAAAATGAAAGGCTCTGTTCGCTTTCTCTGCACTATTCATGGGTTTGTAGTCTTCCTTCCTATTCACTCTTCATTAGTTTTCTGTCTAATAAATATAAGAGGATTAATCAGAATGGGAAAAGGAAAGGAGAAGACTCAGAGCATGCCTTGTGGTGTTTTGAGTTTGGGAAAAAAATAGAATTTCCTGGTGAGCAGTTTAATGAAAAACCCCACAGCTGACCCTAAAATCTGCTTGTGTTCTGTCTACTGGAGTAAATTTCTTCCAGTACTAAATTTGACTGATATTAGTCTGTAATTGTATTATCATGGTTTTCTTAGTAATTTTAATCGCACAGAAATTGTTTGAGAGACTTGGGCTGCTAAATTTGAAAAAATGTCATGTTTCACGTGAGACAGAGAGTTTACAGTGCTGAGGTTGCCTGTTTAGAGTTGAAGGCATTTAAAAATCTCCAGTATTTATGTAGCCTACCAAATTTCGCTAGAGAAGAATCCTAGGCCAGATCCAAAAATTCCTTAATTGCCCCCAGAAAGACACTGAGTTAAAAAAGACCAGGCTCAAACATATTCACTTCTCAGTCTTGCAGGGGCTTATAACGAAAAACTTTCAAAAAGTCTTGCTGAGAACTGAACTAACAAATCTTGAAGTGTTGCAAAATTAAGCACAGTAAAAAGGGCTGTTCGGATAAGGACAATATTTTTTAATAAATGAGTTTGTTACCTAAATTAATCTCCTGATGGAAGTTTTACAAAACTAAAATAAAAGATAAAAAATCCTCACTCTTAAAACTTTGAGATTTTGTATTTAAACAGAAATTGCACTTTTTCTTCCACATTTATTTTATGACCTTTCTTCTTAAAACAGGAGACCTACATGACAGAAGGGAGTGTCTTTTGTCTTACTAAACTTTAGTACCTTAAGCTGGTGACCTAAGTTGAGTTTGTACTGGCATCCTGCTAAGATGTATGTTACAAATCCACTAGGATTTCTTGACCACCAGTCACTTTCTGATGGTCTACAAATAACCCTCTGTGCAGATACTAGGACTTTTAGATTTACTTTTTGTATTACAATATTCTCTATTTGGATGGTATGCCTCAGAATATGAATCTTAAGTCTTTGTCAGCCTGGAGAGCCAGAACTGTGGTCTAGGTCACTGGCCTAATATTTAATGAGTGACAGAGTTTACACTCCGAAGTTACAGCTTCAGGTAGGGTAGAGACCCACTTTTATGCATGAATGCAAATCAATTAAGTTGAGTTAATTTTTTCACTAAGACATAGCATGCCCTGTGTTGTTCTGCCATTAGTTCTCCAGCTAGACTCTTCTGGAGATTCAAACTGGAGTTCCAGGTGCTCGGAAACTTTAAGGAAATTACAGGGATATTCACATTTGCAATCAAACAGCAACTCAAAAGAAAATCTGATAAAGCATATTTTCCCTAAAATAATTTAGGAACACATTATTTTTCGATTTATGGCTGGCTCTTGAAACGGATCCATTGTTGCTGTAGACCTGATATACTTAATATCAAGCCCTGAGAAGAGAGAAATGCTGTTATCAAATGTGTTTGCCTCCAAAATTCTTGCCAGGAAAACCGAAAAAAGATCCTCAGCTTCCTGATTCTATCAGACATTCACTGTTTTTCTGCCAGCTAACCTCAAGGGTTCGATACTGAGTATATGTTGAAATCAACAGAATATTCAATTCCTACTAGAGAGCTGCTGTTTTATTTTGTTTTATGAATTAATATCTGTGCAAATAGCAAGTTTCTATTTTGAATCCTCATGCAGAAGAACAAAAGAATAGCTTAGCAGATGGGGTTCTCAGGAGCTGCATTTCACAGATAATCAGTAAAATACAACTCCCCTTATCTCTGCAAATATACAGAAATGTAAAGCACTGTTCTGATAATGTCTCTTCCCTTTCCTCAGCTCAGCAACTCCACTTTTCAATCCAGTGTCCAACCACACAAGTCCCTGTGGTGGCAAGTGTTGGAATATTTTACTACATGTTGACACAGCTATTCTAGTAGATTTTTATACCTGAACTTTAATAATATATAATGATGTTGCCTGAGTGGGTAGGAACACAGGAAGGGGTTGCATCTCCAAGTCATTGAATCCGGTTTTCTGCTGCTCCAACAATAATATAATCTAATTGTATCTGATTTGAAGACGTTTTGTTTAATCCTACTTCTTGCTTTAGGAAGTAGTCCTGTCAGCTCAGTGCTTAAAGGTAAAAAGATTGTCTTCCCTGAGTCTGATTAGTGGTTTGACCGTGGGTGGTAGAGTGTCATTGATTCTGACACAGTAGTGCAGCTCTTAATTTTTTCCCCAGTTCTCTCGGAAATACCTCTCTTACACATTCCACATTTGTCTCTTGTCATATCCAAATAATGCCGCTGTCTCACAGTCCTCCAATGACTATATATTATGCTCAGGTATTTTTCCTTCTTGTGTAGTTTCAAATATAACATTTGCCAGCTTTGTATGAATAATGTTTTCTTGTTCATCCTGAACTGTATAACCTTGCATGTTTTCCTGTTGTATTTAATCTCACGTTTCCTTCTCTAGTGTTCAGTGTAATTCAGTTCTTCCTTTATGCCTTTTTGGTATATTTTTGCATAGGCAAAGCTTCCCTAACATGTCACTACATCTCATTGCCACATTTCTCTCTTATTCCTTCTTGTACCAGATACATTAGTGAAATTATGAAATTAGAAGTGTCACTCTTAGAATTCTGCCATATTCTTCTGGCCCTATATATCTTCTTTAACACTATTTCTCACCTCAATTTTAATATTTTCAATTCCTCTGTCTTCCTTAATTATTCTATTAATCACTCTATTTTCCTGCTGTTAATTATTATGTAATCTAATTAATAGTCTCCTCTCTCTGGACTTGGCAGGCATTTGACTTCCTGTTTAATTATTAATTATTAATTAATTGATACTATTGAACTATTAATTAATAGTTCTACACCATCTCTGATGGGATATGAGTTGACTTATCAAAGAAAGTAAATTTTCCACGCAAAGCTTTCAGATGAGTATTGTGTGAGTCATTTCCAATAGATATTTGCTACCTTCTGTTCATCTAGTAAAGCTGAAGAGAGCTCCTTCAGATCATCACTTCAATACAGGTTTTCCAGATTATGGAAAAACAAGGGCAAATGAAGAGATGAAAAGACTTGTGAAAACTGAAGAGACCTAAAACTGAATTCACCTGTTTTATTATGTGTATTATTTAGGAATTGCAAACATGATATTTCCCTCTTTTTTCTTTTAATAGATATTTCATGGACATTTACAGAATGGTTATTGTCTTCTTACAGAATAGAGTCCATTCAAATAGAAATCTACATATATTTTGCTCATCAAGGTGACACAGTCAGTGTGTTTTCTCCTCTGTAGTTTCTTTGATTTTAAGACATACCAGCTCAAGTAGCTGTGAAGCGTGCCAGTCCTGGAGGCATCACAAGCATAGGATGTTTTCTCACTAATCTTTAAATATAGATGGCATTCCTTAGTTTTGGCTTTTCCTTTTTGATCTGCCCTACTTTTGACTTCTGCATAATTATCCTCACATAAAATAATTAGTTTCAGCTGTACTGATCCCTCCTCATATATGAAAAACTTCCTGACTACCGTAAATCATCACCAAGGCTAATTCCCTTATAAGTATGGAGCTTCTGTTTGGATTAAAGCACTGAGCAGAGATTAAACCCACTTACATTTATTCATTCTTTTGACTTCTATATTCCAATCCAGGAGGCGGCTTTGGAAAGCTGTGACGATTTTGATAGCCTGCCATTATGTTGTTTTTATCCTCATGTACTTCAGTGCTTAATCTGATTATTATTTATATCAAAACCAGTAAATGATCAGCTTTGCATTCATGCTTTTAGGACAGCTTTTACAGCCTGATAACTCAGTCAGTACTCATGATTTCCCTCCCCAGAACACCTTCTCAAGTGCTTATTGAAGGAAAATAAATGCAATGATAATGGTATAATTTCTTCTGAGATAAGAATTCTGGATATGTATGTTTAATACTTTAAGGTGCTGGACCATGTGACTCCCGTAATTCAAGGAGATTTAAGACAGCTTTCCAAAGAGTCCAACGTTTTGCAGTACTGGAACCCCAGTGAGCGCTTTTTGGCTGGCTGTGTTAGGCATCTTACTCTCTAAATTTTTGTGTTCTTCATGGTCGTCTTGTGTGGATTACCCCACATTTCACTCTCATTTCTCTTTTTTTTTTCCTATATAAGAGTCTGTGCATCTCAGTAAATACTTCTATTGACATAACCATGTCAGCTAAGACTCTGAAATTGTGTAATCTCTGAGGCCAACTGGAACTGTTAGTATAAATGTTGTTACAACAGCAGAAGAGAGTTAGTTTCACAGTCGTGGGGCTTGTGCTGTGATACAGAGCAGAGCTTTCTTGGCATAGTTGCAGTCATGCTGGATGTGCTGTGTTGGTGTAGGTTATTTTTATAATTCCTCGCCTATGAGTTGCAGCGCAGTCATTGCTCTGATGGTTCTGCCCAAACCAAAGATTGTCTCCATCATGTGTCAGAAATTACTCTTTCAGCCGAAATAAAAGGCCCAGAGAGTTGTGCAAGCCTGGCCCTCTGAGAAACACCGTTCTTTTGAAGACGCATCGATAAAGACACTAAATGTGACACATCCTGGAATAGATCCCAGAACAGATCCCTGTGGTCCTCTGCTTGTCAGTGTACTCCAGTATGAACCATTAGTCACTGCCTCATGAATTCTACCTTTCCAAATGTACTCCAAAGTCCATGTGTAGAAAGAGCTAAATTCTTGTGTAATTGCAGGGTTTCTGGGAGACTTTGTCCAGTTCAGTTACAAAAGTTTAGGCTAGTAAATAAATGTTAATCCGTTGTGTGTTCCCCATGGCAAATGGAAGGGATCAGAATTACAAAATTATATAGACCTACCATGAAGCTGTTCTGCTGGAACGAGACTTGATTCTGGATAATCACTAGTAGCCTCAAGTCTGTAGTGAAAGTTGTTGCTTCATAATGTCTTCAATTTTTGCTACTTATCTTAAAGGGGAATGTAGAAAGCCAGATTTCATCCTTTTTTGGAAATAGTGTGTGTTTGTAGCTGAAGGATGTTTCAGAGAAATGGTTGTATTGTGTAGTCGTTGGCATACATTAGGCTGTTCTCTTCAACTTTTGTTTGCCTTTAGGACCTCAAAAGTCTTAATTCTAATTGTTGTTCCTAAACTTTCTTTGAAAAAACAGGAGTATTTTCGATTTCAGCAGGCATGTTCTTTTTCATTTACTTCAGCAATGGATCCATTCTCCCTGTTAATGATTATCGAAGAGTCTATTAAAAAAAATCCATCTATTCTTTCTTGAGATGACTGACTTTATAACAGCAATTCTATTTGAATCCAGGGCTTTTGTACCATATTTACCGTTTTAATATTTAGTACCAGGTGTTGATAAAAGTTATATAACTAAAAGGCAGGTAATCTGTGTGTTCTCTGCATAGGTTTTAAGAGCACATTTATAATGATCACATATTGCATGAAAAAAACAAAGAATTTTTATTAAACTATAGCATTTTGAGATCTGATGCCCAACTGACTCCCATTTTTCAGCTATCCATGGTACTAAAACCACACAAAATTTTTGAAAATATGCATGTTGACTGCTACGTTTCTCCTTTCCAAGTATTGTCAAGAGGTTTTGATTTTGATCTATGATGAATAATTCATTCAGCTTCTTGTTGGGAGTTGAAGGAAGTTCATTAGCTGTTCGGAAAGCACTGCTCAGTATTATAGAGAATGACAATATTGTGTTGGCATAATTTTCTAGTCCTTTAGCTATTCCTTGGCTATCTTTTTGTATGTATGCAAATACTATTTCAGGAAGGAAAATAAAAGGAACTTACTTGTGTTCAATAAAGATGGATTAAAGCTGAGACAGGTGAGAGAAAGGCTACTGGGACAAAAGAGAGAGCACACCATAAGTAAGGAGGCTGAAGAGTTGTATTAACCTAAAATGAAGGGAGATTAGAAATCATTTCTCTATCCATATGCACACATATAATATATAGGCATTGAACAACAGGAAAACTGAAGAAAAACTTAAGATAAATGACAGTGTTGGCACTTGAGGAACTACATTATTCCTGGGTAGCAACACAGGTTACTTCTGGAAGAGTCAGATTTTCCAATCAGAGTGGTAGATCAAACTCACATTCAATTAGACAAAACTTCAAAACAGAGTTTGCCGTTTTATATGACATGGTTGTCGACTTGTGGGTTGGACTGTTTGCTCTTTTGCATCCTTACAATTGAAAGTTACAAAGTCAAGACTGTCAAAGGTAGAAAAGGAACATTTATGATACTAGAGAAAATAATTCTTCTGTGTCCCATGCATATGCAGAACGCTTATGAGAAAAAAAAAAGGGAGAAAGGAAAAAAAATCATCTTATTTTCAAAGATAGTGTCATTGTGTATACAGATGAGATGGCCGGCTTAAGTATGCTCAGGCAACCATAAATCATCTGGTGGAAATAATTTTTTGGTCTAAACCTCTCTTGTCTGATGCAAAGTCATCATGCAGCTTTACACTGCTATTTATAAAATAATATCTTCCTGCACAGAACAACAGCTACTTGCCCTATGCACTTGAACTTCGTCTCCCACTGTGAGATAATGATAAACAATTAGCATATAAGTAGGCGGGTGGGGAGCAGCTTCTTAGTCTGGGAGCTTGGAGAGGTTGGCATAGCTCAGACTGCCCTACTCCCACTTGCATCCTGTCTTCAGAAGAGGTAGTTCTCGGTGACAAAACTGGGCAAGTAATGAAGGCACCAAGCATGTCTTTAAAATAGTTGTGTCATAGATTGTCAAGATTTTTTCTCATCTTGCAAGTGAGGGAAAGGGAAACGAACACAGATATAGGTATCAGGAATATCACTGGAGATAAAAAAAGGCATTTTCTAAAACCCAGGAATCTTTGTCCTCCCAAAAAATGGATGCAGATAGACTTTGATAAAGTGTGCAAGAAGCAGGAGAATAGCAGGCAACATATATTTAGGAAATATACTATCAGTCTAGTTCCTATCACACGCGCACACATTAACTATGTGCCACTGAGTGACAAATTTTAGGTCAGTTCGCACTTAAGAATAATTATGGAATATGTCTTATATTTGATGACAAAGATTTTCAAAGCCCCAAAAGGAACCTACATTATTTCCACTTCTGTCAAGAGAATCTGGTATTCAAATCCCCTGGAAGAGTTCATTTTGATATGACCTAAACAGATAAATTTTTGACCTTTTTTTTTTTTTTCATCTCTTTTTGGAAACTGTTTTGTTTTATAGTTTGGTATTGGTAGTGTATTGTTGTCCTATTGATTTTCTTCTTATCTAGCTTTTTCTCTCCTTTTGTTTGCATGCCACATACTTCTCAGAGTAAACAAGTTTTCTGGGTTGCATTTTCTGGGGGAGGCTGTCCACTGTGGAACATGTTTAAAATATGCATTACATTCTTCTTGACATGTTAGCTGATAAGTGTTGCTTAAGATCAAAGGTGTCTAATTTAGAAAAAAGTCTTGTAAGTGACACAGTGCCCTTGACTGTAGGTTAATGGTACTATCAGTTAATGGTACTTGTCAGTGAAGGCAGTCCGAAGGATTTGTCAGAGATGCAACTGACCAAGAGTGAAGGCCAGAACAAAAATGTGAGGGGAAATACTTGAAAGAGAAACTATGTTTTTGTCATGGGAAAAGAAACAAGCTGTTTAGGAGCAAATTGAATAAATCTTCCGTAATGTCCTGAGAGAGCTTCTAAGATGTTTTATTTAGAAAAATACAATAGGTCTGCTCTTTTTGGTTTTCAAGTATAAAGAAAATAAATATTAGGAAGGACATTCTGTTATCTATAAGAATCTGGGTATATGGTGTGCAGGATTTACGATCTAAAATAACGGAGATGTATTTAGCTGTTTTATTCCTTTAATTGTTGTAGAATATGCAGGGTTCAGCTTGGATAATATGAATTCTGTGGCATAATATTTCTCACTGTTCTCCATGCAGAGCATTTGGGCATGCTGTCCGCTGCTGCGAACTATGGCTGTGACACCTGACATCATGGACCAGCTCTGTCCCTGGAGTAACTCTGCTGAAACTAATACAGTTAGCTCTCAGGTGAGCCTTTCCATTGTGTGCAGCCCATACAATCACTTCAAAGGTGATAAGGACTTAATTAACTGTCTTTGAATTTTCAGCATAGTTCCTCTTTCACTTCCGATAGCTTTTCTGCTGGTAGGTAACATATGTAAACATTGACCATGTATTGTCAAACTCTTTCTCTTTTTCTCTTTGTTGCATGGCATCCCTTAAATAAACTAAAGCAGAAAATCATATATCATTGCAACTAATGCAATCTCTTTGTCCTTTTGTTCCCTCTCCCTTTGGTACATTCTGTCCTCCAACAGAGACGTATGAAGCATAAGCATCTTCCTTAGCCTTGACAGAAGAACAAGTAACACCCATTAACATTAAAGGTATTTCAACATATGGCTTGAAGTTTCCCCAGAGATACTATATAAATTTAATTGAAGTCATCATTAATAATGGTCTTTTCTTTCACCTAAAACCTTGAGTTAAAACAAGAGCCTTCTCTTTGTATGTATGGCTTCTGATGATGTGAATATTTCAACTGTCTTTTAATTAATTTCTCCCTGATGAAAAAAGTATGAGTTTGAGGGAATGGGACAATTTAATCAATGAAAAAAACCACATATCATACTTCTGAGCTTTTGTGAAGACTGTGTAGCACCCTGGGTAGTCAGCAATTAGACTGGGGGTTTAGCTGCAATGATTTGAAACTTTACTGTTCCCAGTAAAGTCTGCTCTGCTCTCCCCTTCTGCCAGACACCCCTATCTTGCTGGTAGAAGTGGGAGACTATTCCAGGCTACAGTTCAGCACTTCATGTTGCTTGTGGGCACTGTTGGACTAGGATGTGTCCTGGTCATGCTAAGGTGCAGTCACATCTGCCTCTATCAGAGAGAGTTCAGAGTAGTGTAGCTAGAAGCAAGAATAGCTAAGGGCTCTGCCCTGCTCTGCTCTCAGACTTCTTTGATGTACAGTTCTGAGAGTAAAGAAAAAGGACTGTTCTTAATTTGGGTCAGCCAATCTGAGCTAGATAACTTCAGCAAAAAACAGCAGGGCAGATAATAAAGTTAAAAGTGTAAGTGTTAAAATTTACAGGGGTGTTTAGGAAAAAAAAGTAAGCTGCCAGCTGAAATTAAAGCCAAGTTGACCTTTTTTTCATTGCTCTTTTAGCTATTGCTAGGTCACTTGGGTTATTCAGAGATTGAAAACTACTTGGGTTAAGACTGAGAAAGATTTGTTTTAGTATACACAAACATTTGAAGAATTGCATTTGCTTACTTTATTATGCTAAAGATTTTTTGTCTTTTGTATAAAAAAGATCTGACTACCATTGGGGTAGAAAATGTGTAACGTGAGAAAGGTTTTTAAAACATCAGATTAATGAAAGCTCATAGTAGAAAGCTTGAAGTAAAACGATTCAAATTAGAGGAACAGCTTTAAAGGAAGAGTGTAACTACTGGAACAAAATGCTGTGAAAACTGATAGATTTTCAGTTTTCAAGTCTTGAATCAAAATTGGATGTTGACCTGAGAGATAAATTTTAGCCCAACGGAAGTTGTGTTTTATTGACTTGTGAGTTGCAGACAACAGTTTTCATTAAAATAACCTAGTTGGGCAAAATTTAAAGCCCTAGCATGTAGAGAAATTCACAGCAGATCATCTAATGGGTTATTCTGATGTCAGCATCTGTATATGTGTGAAACTACTTAGAAAATGGAGCAAAGCAATGAGATAGCATTTACAATTTTATGAATAAGCACCTCTCTTATGTTTTGATAAGTCTCTCAATTCTGGTCTCTTTCTAAGCTCATTTACACACATTAAATGAACCTGATTTACCCTCTGATGAAATCAGCAAAAACCCTGTTATTCCCTGCTGATTTTAATAAGCATCTCCTACCCTATTGATGTTGTTGATGTAATATTGCATATCAGATAGGCAGGGGGCAGTTGGTATTTGTAGTTTTCAAGTAACACTTCCAGGAAGGCAATTTCAATAAAAAGTAGAGAGTTTGCACACCATGATGAAGGCAGAGCGATCAATACTTACACTTGCTTGCTGGTACTTTCCTCTCACTGTTCAATATTTATGAATTTTCATGAGCCTCTGGCTCATCCAGGATTATACTTATCAGTAATGCCACCACCCCAGATAGTGTTTCATTTTCATCTTTCCAGGGTTGTTGGAGTCGATGTTTTCTATTTCATTTTTACAAAAGGCATATTTCACCTGATTCATCCACTGTACCATAGTTTGCTGCTACTGCCTAGCAAAGCACACAGCTGGCTCCTAGATGTGCCCTCTCATCTCCTACAGTGACATTCTTGTCATGGAGTAAACATTCCTCAGTGGACAGATCCTTCTAGTCTCAGTTCCAGAGTGTCACTGGTTGACACATCACAGCTCTGCCTTGGATCCCAGCTGGTGACAGGGCTGGATACTGAAGTCTCTCCCCACTTGGCTGTAACCCTTGCACAGCATGTTGTACAGCTGTATGTACTGTATGGCATAGGCTCAAATGTGCAGCATGATACTTTTTATTTACGAATAATAAGCACGCTTGGACATTTACTTTTTCTAGTGGAATAGTTTTGTTCCTTCTCCCTCCTTAATTTTTATGTGCTAATAAATGTGACACTTGTAATGATTTCTAACCAGTTTGTATCATGTTTTCTGGGCTAACATTCATGTAAACTTTAACTGTTTAAGAAAAAAAATCTATCCTGATATTACAAAAATTTCTCAAAATGAATCTCCTGTTTTCTGAGATTCTCTCTTGAAAATCTGATGTTCTAGTTTTTATAGTATGTTGCTTTGTCACTTACTCTAAAGCTCATGAATCAGGGACATGAAAGACCTCAATTATGTCCTATTTATCAGACAGCTATATCAAAAGAAGTCATAGATGTATGAAAATACCTATCAGCTCACAAAAGCATGGGCCATGCATCAGGCCAGGATAGGACAGCAGTGTAGATGAACCTTGCTGTGATCGCAGATGCTAGGAAGCCCTTGCAGGTGAGCTCTGGTCAATGAAGTCTGTGGAACTAAGCATGGTGGGATTTTGTGCCTGTTTCTCTTCAGCCTACAAATAGAATTCTGTCTGACTGAAGTCTGCCTTTCTAATTTGGTCCAAAACTTTTTTTCCACTTCACTTAGCTTTGTGCTTGAGAGAAAAAAGGTGAGAGGGTAAAACTGATGGCACATTTTTAAAACAAAGGCATTAAATTAGGAAGGAATTGTGCTTTCATTGAATAAAGATATTTTATTTCTGAATCAACAGCTAAGTGGAGAGGCGTCAAGTAAATATTTCAACCTTCCTTGCCTCAGTTTAATGTAAAGTATGAGAATTCTTTAGAAAAACAGGTATTTTAAAGGATTTTTTTACAGTTTTGTATGGTAAGGTGTTTTCTTGTCCACAGTGCACACAAAAATGAGTAAAAAATACTGAATGTGAATTACCTGATCTAAAAGAGACTGATTTAAGTGGTGCCAATGGATGATGGTAACTTTACGTTTTTGTCATTAGTGAATCTTCAAGAAGCTCACACAGCAATGAAAACTGTAGTTTTGCTGCTAGTTGCCCAGTAGGAATTGTATGAAAAGGCTTCATCATTTTGTATGGCCACAGTGCTAATTTCAAGTGGGATCACTTCTTTCTTCCTTGGATAGTGTCAAGCAGCAACTGCATTGTGCATTCACATGTTCATGTTGCCATATATCATGGTCCACATCACCATATAATTTAGTAATTAACTCCTTTTCTAGACAAAAATAAGAGATATATTTCTTGACCAAAGCTGTTTCTTTTGAACACCTTCAAGGCCAGTGTTGTATTGGTTGATCAGGATTTCCCTGTGTCTGTGCAGTAAAAGCTAATTAAGCCTTTTCACGAATGCCAGTAGTCTGCAAGTCTAATAAGTTAAGCCTTCGAGAGAAAAAAGTGTACTTTTTAAGGAAGTAAATACCAGGATGCTTTTTATTTCATTTGAGTACTGCTTTCCAATATTTTGCTGTTTCTGTATCAAGCTTTAAAACTATGGATTTTTGAAGAACCAACAGTCCTTGGAGTGACTGGTTTTGTAACAGACTGGCACAAAGCATCTTTTACATCTTGCTTGTTTTTCTGACTAACTGGTGTTGTTGAGATCTGCTGAAATGCTAATAACTAGTTAACTGACTTCGCTGCTTTGTCAGCTGCTGTGCTCAGTCTTCACCAATGAGCTGCACTCAAAATGAGAACTGTAATAATGAGAAAAAAAATTTGTGTTATTTCAACAACTGGTTATGGTGAGTAAAATGGTTTAAAATGTCTGTTCTTGCTTCCTCGCACATGGCAATCTCACAGTAGGACTTAATAAATAGATGTGAAAACACACTGTTCTTGCTGCAGGAGTAAGTCTGGACAGGCTGCCAAAAATTTTTGGCAGAAAAAGTCTTAGTCTTTCATATAGGTCAAAAGTCAATTCTATTGAACATTGTAACACATTGTGAAAAGCTGCTGTCCTTTAAAATTTCTGTTGAAGGACCCTGTTGCCTTAGACGTTTTAATGGTCTGAATAAGTGAGTAATGGCATAATAATTAATTACCTCTTATGTAAGGTATTTCAGCCAGAGATTTCAAAGTCATGGTTATGTCAGAACCCAAGTACATTAAAGCCCAATGTGGATTCTTTCGTTGAGAGGTAAAGTAGTTTGAAATTACCAAGGCTTAAACTAAGAAGGATTGAACAGTAGAGAATCAAGGCCACTTTATTTCTCTCTGAGAGCACTGGGAGAAGGATGTAATGCATTTTAGCTTGTGCTCTTTAACTGCGTACCTGCAGTGAACATATTTTAACACTCCTTAATGCCTTGTGGAACAGAGAAGCAGAATAGTGTCTCAAAGTAGGGAGCCCACTTTTTCATTAGCAGATAATTCTGTAACAAACTGTAGAAAGTAAGCAGTTGCATTCACTTTTGGTAGATTTTCTTTTTTACACTTTTCATAAAGAGATTCTGTGATTTAAGAACCATGAGTTTCAAAGCTCTAACAGCAGTAGCCTCACAAGGCTTGCTCATGATAGATTAACTTAAGCAGTTATTAATACTTCTGTAGAATCATTAGCAATGTGATATTAATAAGAAAATATGGAAATGTGATATTAGTGAGTGAGTGAAGCAGAACGGGATACATGATATATGAAATCAAAAGTTTCTGGTAAAGTCAAAAGAAGTTCTTTCCTTCACTTCATTGGTGTTTGCTTTTATTCAGCTTAGTAAGTTAAAAGCAGCTAAGATTTTATGTAATTCCTGTAAAATATCCCAATTAAAACAAGCAAACAAACAAATAAATAAAGTACTGGAGAAAAACCCTTCTAGCCGGTAATGGCTACCGTGCTGTCTGGTAAGTGCCAGCATCATAATGACACTTTACACCCCATGAGAGGATACATAAATCCATCAAAACTGGGTGAGAATTCATATCTCATCTCCATATCGTATTTCTACTCCCGTTCTTCCTTCTGAGAGCAGAAATGAGTCAAGTACAAGAGACTAAACAGAGGCACATTCTTTACATACTGCCCTTTAAAATTTCTGTTGAAGGATACTTTTGCCTTAGATGTTTTAATGGTCTGAATAAGTGTCAAGCTAAAACATTTATTATCTCCAGAACACAAGAATCTCTGAATGTCTGTGTTGAGTTGACCCTGGCTCAATGCCAGGTGCCCATCAAAGCTACTCTGCCATTGCCCTCTTCAGCTAGGCAGGAGAGAGAAAATATAATGAAAGCATTTGGGTTGGACAAAGAGAGATCACTCACCAATTATCATCGCAGACAAAATAGACTTGACTCAGGAAAATTAGTGTAATTTATTCTTAATCAATCAGAGCAGGATAATGAGAAATAAACCCAAATCTTGAAAATGTCTTGCCCCACCCCTTCCTTCTTCCTAGGCCTATTTTTACTCACAAATTCTCTACTTGTTCACCCTTCCAGTGGTACAAGTGGGCAGGGAATTGGGGTTCTGGTCAGTTCATCACACGCTGTCTCTTCTGTTCCTTCTTCCTCAGGGGGAGGATTCTTCACACTCTCCCCCTGCTCCAGCATGTGGTCCCTCCTGTGGGAGACAGTCCTCCATGAACTTGTCCTAGTTGAGTCCTTTCCACAGGTTGCAGTTTATATGAACTGCTCCAGTGTGGGTCCCTTCCATGGGGTCACAAGTCCTGCCTGCAGATCTGCTCCAGCGTGGGCTCCTCTTTCCACAGGTCCTGCCAGGAGCCTACTGCAGCACTGTCTTCCCACAGGATCACAGGCTGTTTTGGGCATCCCCCTGCTCCACCATGGGGTTCTGCACAGACTGCAGGTGGATCTCTGCATCCCTATGGTCTTCCATGGGCTGCAGGGGCCTCACCATAGTCTCCACCATGGGCTGCAAGAAAATCTCTACTCTGGTGCCTGGAGCACATCCTCCCCCTCCTTCTGCGCTGACCTTGGTGTTTGCAGAGCTGTTCTGCTCAGTATTTTAGCTGCTCTCTCTCTGCTTGCTGTTCAAGTTTTCTTCCCCTCTTGATAACAATGTTATCTCAGAGGTGCTACCACTGCTGATGATGGGCTCAGCCTTGGCCAGCAGTGGATCTGCATTGGAGCCATCTGGCATTGGCTCCACTGGACATAGGGGAAACTTCTGGCAGCTTCTCAGGGAAATCAGCCATGTAGCACTTTCTCTACCAAAACCTTTCCATGCAAATCCAATAGAATGCTGAACATGCCTTTTGTAAGGGAAGCATATTTTTGAAGAAAACACATGTTTCTGTGAATACAAGATTATCCAAGCTTCCCCCTCATACTACTGCGAGACAGTTTATCTCAGCCTTCTCCATGAAAATTGTCTCCAGCTACTGCCAGTTATCTCTTGGCAGCATTTATGATACTGTGGTGATTTTAAAAGACTGAAACAATATGTAATATTGTGTTTTTCTCTGTCCTACCGTAGAGAGACACAATTTTCATATTTGCAGGGAGATTTTTAAACTTACACATGGAATGTCTGACTTCCTAAATCAGATTATTTGGGTTTTTTTTCTGTCTAAACCAGCAGAATAACATATTAAATCTTTGAGTTTTCATGAAAGCAAAGCCGACATATAACTTGAGCATATTTAAGTAGACACTGATGACTAAAACATTATAGTCCCATTTTTGTTGCAGGGCTATAGCTTATTTTAAAGAATAAGAAGTCCATCTCTTCTGGTTTTTTTGCACTCTAAAATAATTTCATTTCAGATGCTAAATATCTGTAAATCCCATTAAGCTCAACTATGGATATTCTGTTCAGAACACTAGCTTGGCCAGCGTAGGTCTCCTCTAGAAATGGAAACCCTACATTTGAAGACAGTAACAGCGTGCTTTTTCCCAGCCAGTAATGTGTTAAAAATGCAGCTTCCCAAAGGCATATAGTGCAGAGCTATGAGAATTTATGGCAAGTGTATCTGGAAGTACCGCTAAAAGAATTGCCACAAGGGGTTTCAGATTTAGTATTGTTTAAGCCTTTCACTGCCTTGTGTGAAGTCTGCAGTACTGAGAAGATGCTGAAGGGATGGGAAGGAAAATTTTATTAATTTGTGTAGTCTCAAATGAAAACTTACCTGAAGACTTTTTAGACAACAGTATTAACAATTTAAAACTACTTACTTTTCCAAAGTTTGCATGACTGAATAGCTGTTTTTTAGGAGCAGAAATCAGAAGATTTGAGATCAGTGAGATGTGTTCACATTCACTCTATTTTGCTATTTAAGAAAACACTGACAGCCTCCTATCAGTACCGTAGGTGTATTTTGCCTACTTGACTCCATCTCTCTTCTTTCTAAGAGTTAGTAAGGTCATAGTTGTTCCAGGGCTCGTCTTTCCTGACACATACACCAACACGTGGAGTGAATAGAGGAGATAGTGTTACCACTGTGGTAACATACCTTTTTTCCATAAGTATATTCAGAATTATAATATAAAACTTTCTGCAGGCAAAACTTCATACTCATGTAGCCTTTCTTCTAAATTATACTTGTGTGAAGCAGAGCAGAAAGCAAATTCAGTGGTTTAGCAAAAGGACATTCAATTAAGCATGGATGTTATCTGGTCTCTGTCAATCTGAATCATGAACAAAACTGTTCCACCACACAGTACAAAGTTGTTTTCATACTTTTTGAGAGTATTGATGGTTTTGTTCCTGTCTTAGACCATGAAAACGCCAGGGTAGATTATTGTTTAAGTTAAAGAAAAGAGAAAAAAGGCAATGGCAGTTGTTAGTTTTATATTTGTTTCCGCTTTAATTCTTCCTTTTACCAATGTCACACTGCAAGTAAATAACAAGTGTCTGCTGAATTACTGAAGAAGTATAGCAGTATTTTTCCCACAATATCCCAATAATCTCAGAAGGCTTTGGCAAATAATCTTTGGTATTTTATACTAAGTAAAAATTTTGGTGTTTACAAAACAGGAATCTAAGAACTTCACTGTGGCACATACTGACTGCTAGTACCATGTTTTCTTACTCTAGTGAAAGAGCGTCAAGATCCTTTTGATCCTTAATTTTAAAGCACTGTAAACTTTACCTTTATGCTTCAAGTTCTTCACGCTTGAAGAGCACATACAACAGTAAGATTATAAGTAAAATAAAGCCTAAAATCATATTATCAAATTCAGGATAGAATTCCTTCTTACAAGTTGGGTCTTGTTCAGTCTACTTCCAGTGAGGTCAATGAGTACTAACGTTATTGCCTTTACAGTGAAAAAGAAAACCTTTTTCTTTCCCTTGGCTTTCCCAAAGCATCACTGTCAAAGCACAGTTTGGGAAATGATGTGAGAAATATATAGGCTTCTTTTTTGTGTTCACTTTAATTGGAGTGTGTTGCAACCTTGAATGCTACAATGATGATCATGCTGCAAAACATGAAGGTTAGGGCTTTATAGGTTTCCAGTAAATCAGGCTTCATTCTAAGCACTGAATTTGTAGCCTTCCTGCTGGGCTGAGTAACAAAAGCATCTGTTAGTGTGAGCAGTAATCGTTTTTGTTTTACCAAAACTAGAGACAGGGTCTGGTTAGGCTAAATCAGGAACCAAACCAAGTTGTCATGTGCTTGCCACGCATCAATCAAAAGCTTTTTGTGGTTTTTGAAAGAAGTATTTTTTGTTTTTCTTATAAACCAAATAATTGTTATTTGTCTTCTGTAATTCTTCATTTTTATGGATTTCAGAAATCCCAAAATAATATGTGTAAGGCTTGTCTTGCAATTTTAGTTAGCATCTGGTAGGAAGCAGTAAAAACCGGAGAAAGGATTCTCTTACTTTGATAATTATTAAAGAGCTCTGGTGAAACAGGAGCACATCTAGTTGTGCAGGGTACTTAGTGACACTTCAGTCCAGCCTGGGCATTGCAGGTTATCACCTTTACTAAGAAGCCAAGTGAATGTATACATTCTATAGGCATGTGTCTGATCATGAAATTACTAGCTAAGAATAAAATAGGAAAATGAAAATAGAGGAGCTGTTGGTTTGGTGAGCAGGGTTTGAGAAAAGTTTCAGACTGCTTAGGCCCTTCTTCACAGAGGAATTTGAAGGAAAATTAGTCACTGGGTTTCCTCTGCAGGAGGGAAAATAAAAAGCCATGAATGGATCATCTGAGTGTAGCCATGTTAGGAGCTCTGCAGGCAAGGACAACAAAGCAATTTTTAAAACTCCCCAACACCAGGCAGTGTAGCTCTATCCAGTACAGCCTTTTGAAAACTTGAGGAGAAAACGGAACATTCAGCGGAAGTAGTGAGTTAGACTCACTGTAGGAGAGAAGAGCTAATTTGAGATGTGAAACAGATGATTTCTAATTCCCCCCAGCCTGTGGTCAAAGTAAGAATGGTTCCCCTGTAAGCTGTTTTTGTGACTGCCAGGAAAAGAAAAACTTTCCTTTGGTGATTACTTGTAGTAATGTCCAGTTAGACTAGTGTTTTCCCTCTTACACTGTTTATTCAGACCAAACTGGATCTGCAGCCATTTGTACTTAGTAGTTAACCTTATTTGTTATCCTTTTGTGTAGAATGGATCTAAGGTCTAAGGCATATCTGACTCACCGAAGAATGGTACAACACTTCGTTTTCTCGAAAACTTCTCGAAACTTCTTTATTTTCCTTGAAAAATCTTCTAGAACAATAAAACGATAAATAGGCATCTTGCTTAATTAGAAGTAAAGTTGCAAAAAAACTAGTAGAGTATCGGAGAGATAAAATACAGCTGTTGCTCCCTGGTATCTGAAGAACTAATAGGTAAGTTTAGAAATAGTTGCACTCAAAATAAGCAAATTCTGATCACTGAAACAATTTTTGTTGGATTTAAATTGGCAATTACCAACTGCTCAAGCTAGCCAACTGTGCCAGCTGAAATGAAGGCTGAGATATTTTAGATGCATCTTGCATTTAAACTTTGCCAAAAATAAAAATACCAAGAAGAAACCAGCTGGGATGTATGACCTGTACGTCAGGCATGCCTTGTAAACCTAAGATTTTTTTTCTACGACATGCACTTAATTTTCTTCTACTTTGACTTAACTTGTCCATCTCTGTCAAATCTGTCTACTCATTTGACATAACCTCGCCTCTGATGTATTGGAGGAGCAGACACTGCAGCAGATGATGAGAGTTTCAGCATATTCCCTCCCTTCTTCTCACATTAAAACTCAAGAACTCTTGAGAAACTGCTGAAACTACATGCTTGTCCATGCTGGATCAGAGAGCATATGCAATTTCCTCGCATTGCTCACTCATTCGAAAGAGCAGCACCATTTTCTACTGACAAGAGATTAGGTACCTTTTGCTACTCTATTATTAGTTCACATGAATTGAATGCTTCAAAGTAAATTCGTAACTGTAAATTTTAAAAAACTCTTAAACGTATTATGTGATAGTACCAACACAAATAAAATAAAATCATAGTGATTTATGTAAATTTATTTGTACAAAATAAATAGTAATGTAAACTATTATCCTTTTTTTAAGAATTATTTTTAAAAATTCAATTTATTGCCCATTCATCATGTCCCCTTATTTTTCAGTTTTATGGAGCTTGTAATCTGTCTCTAATAAAGACTATGTTCACAGATATGAAAAATGCCTAGAGAATTTGTATCTCAGATCAAATAGGAGGAAGAATATGAAATAATTCTCAAAAGGCTTGTGAAATTTCCAGCTCAATTTTTAATCCTTACTGTTTTCATATGTTTGGATGAACAGTTGGAATTTGTGTGCCAGATGGACTAAACTATAGTTCTGAACTTTTCTGCAGTTCATTTTCACAGAACCAGTATTTGCCCCATAGTGTAAACCATGTTTTAATCTTGCAAAAATATGGAAAACTATTGTGGTTTTTTTTCTGGCCTTAAAAAGGTAGCTTCAACCCCAGAAAATAAGCATGAGATTAAAAAAATCTAGCGTTTTGGGTGGGAAAATAAATCTATGAGGATGAAAAAGTTGCTTGCCGAGGTGCATGGCATAAAGAATAAATACATGCTTAAGGAAATAAATAAAGCTGACAGTTATGTTTATATTTAACATCCACATAATAATGGAAACAGTGGTATTTTTAAAGATGTAAGTTTACCATTTTATTCACACGTCATAACAATTCCTTATCATCAGCTCTATGTATCTATGAATATCTCACTTCTATGTTGCAGATAAAACACACACCATTCTTTGGGGAATTAGTGCTTATTTACAAAAAAGCTCTTTATAAAAATACAAAAATTCTTCATAGCATTTCTTCACTACCCGGTCTATTTCAGCAAGGTTTTTTGCTAATTTCTGGCATTTTAAATTTTTTCCTGAAGGGATCTTCATCTTATTTTTGTTAATGGCAAATGATGCCCATGAGTAGAAAAATAATATTGTTAATCTGGCAGTTAATCTATTATAGTATACTAATTTTTGAAATTTTCTACCAGAGACATATTTCTCATTTAAATAGAGATGGTAGAAAAGTCATATTCTGCCATTCTTTCCTTCATCTCTTATGCGACGTTTTTACCTTCTGTTTTTTTGTCTTAACCAGACAGTATTTATTTGCCTACTTCTTATTCCCTTCAGGGTGCCCTGCATGTCTCCAAATGTTTCGGAGATCAGGTCCTCATTGCCTTCATGCTAGCAATATGGTTTTTGATGAAGGTGCTCTGGAGTCTCAGAAAAGATGACTTCAATGAATGAAGCAGGTCCTTATATCACTGCAGCCCAAATAAAAATCATAGCTCAAAAAGTGAAATTGGAATCTGTCTAAGGCTGAAATCGCAGTTGTGCCTCACTCTTATTTACAAGCAATACTTCCATTTTCTATACGTTATGGAATAAGATTTTAGTAATCCAAATGTTCTATATGGAGCATTACTATGTAATCCACAATTATGAGCTGCTCTATATTTCATATGTCATAAACAACTCTACTTCTTTTCTATAAATCAGTGAAACTGCAAATAGGGTGGAAGAAAAATGGGTAGCTTGTCTAATTACAGAACACTAGGAAGATCAGAAGAGAGCAGCTCTTTAAATGGACAGACATAGTGCTTAAACCGTGGTTGTAACAAGGTAGCATAACACATATTTGCCCTCCCCCCATGGCAATCACGGTGAAAGAGATGAGAAATTGCAGAACCATCATCGATTCTCATTAAACTGCAAGCTTCTATGTACTTTCTGTGAGTGCAGTATTCATGTATGCTTACAAATCACTACGTCAGCCATTTTTTAACTTTCGAATGCCAAGTTCAGTAAAGAGATACCTTATTTTAATATGACAAGAGGATGATCATTAAACATCAACTTTAAGGACATACATTTTCTTATTTTCCCACTTAAAATCTGATTTTCGCAAGAACAATATAAGAATGATCTGTAGTTTTGTAGAGGATTTGCTGTTACAGAACTGTATGAGAAACTGTAATTCTGTAATATATAATGCTTAGATTGTGATAAAACAAAGAATATCAGTTTGAAATTGGACTATTACCCATGCTCAGGAATTGCTTGTGGATAGAAATAGCAACCTGAAAATGTGAGACTATTCTTGTCAAAACCCCGAGGGTACTCTCCAGGTTAGAGCTTCTCATGCTTCCTTCCCTCTGGTGCGGCAGAGTTTGTTTTTTCATCACAGAAAATCAAGTGATCACTTTTATTCCGTATGGACCCTCAACAAAGATGCCATGTTTTTGTAGTTCTGGGATAACACTGGCTTGAAATGCTTTTTTATCAAACTGCAGACCTCTGGCTTCTCTGTATTTGTGAAAAAAGACAAGTGAGGCTGCTTCAGCTGGTTTCCTCTGTGTAAGCAACTCAGGTGGGAATGATGCTCTTTAAGTGGAGGGGTGCTTAAAAAGGCCTCCAATGTGCAGGTTAAAAAGATTTCTGGAGGACTATGGTCTAAGTGCGTGACAAATATGGAGAAAAATGGGAGAAATAAATAGTGGCAGTGGGATCATATAAGGTGAGTCTGTGGTGCCATTTCCCTGTCTTACAGGTTAATGGTAATCTTAGGTTCTTATTTCTGATAAAGGTCTAGTTTATTAGCTCATAACTGCAACAGAACAAACAGCTTAGACTCTCTGCCTTTGTGGTTCCATTTTTTCTTCCCATCTGTTCAATTGGCTATTGCTTTTTCTGTAATGGATCCTCTGCAGTATTATAGTTCATAGTTATGTGAAGCAAATGAAAGACATTATGAAAATGGCAAAGCAATGAACATCTCTCTTGGCTAAAACAGAGTTTTAGTCTTTCCTATATGACATGAAAAAACTTGTGTTACTTTAATCTTTTTTGATGTGTTGAATTTATGGTACAATATAGCAATTAATATTTGAAAATAAAGAATAGAAAGACTTTATTGATCAGTGTTGCACTCTGAGTTACCAGTGCTTTGGATATGATGAAAACCTTTAAAATTTCTGTTCTTATGACATTGTGTAGATATTTATTTCTGAAAATACCACACTCACACTATTCTCTCTTCATGTTGCCAAACAATATTAAAATACTGGGGACTTATAAGTAGTTCCAAAGAAATAATGTTTTTTTCCAAGTGAAATAAAGTTTCATCATGGTAATTCTACAGTATTGCGATTTTAAAAAGCATTTATCTTATCAAGGTACATTTTATTGAAGAGTAAAGTGTAAAGAATTATGTTTCTATGTGATTTTTTTTATGGTGGAACAATTTATTTTATGGTTGCGTCATTATGTGTGGGAACAGGAAGTGCCTTGTGTTTGTCTGTGCTGCATGTCCAGAGTTAGTCTACCAGTCAGATACTTCTTTCACATAGGCTAAACAAAGTTGAGTCATTTCATATTTGCCATAGGCTGGCATAATACAGCTGACTTTTGAGGGTTCCTTAGGGTTGTTGGGTTGTGGGAGACTTCAGGACATCCTAATGTGGAATGGCAGTGATTTGTTATGTCAGTGATGCCAGATGCTTTGTGAAGTGCCAGGTCTCCAAGACAAAATGATGTAGAAGCAGGAGCGGTAGACAGTGCAAGGAAACCTTCAGTGACATAAGGAGGCAGAAAAAAACCTTGAGATTTATAGATGGGAGTGGCCTTTCCACACTTCCTCTTCCTCTGTTCAGTGAATTCACTAAGTTTATGGTCACGCAAACTCCCTCCTCTGAGGTAAATTATGCTGCTATCTACAAGGATGTACCTGTTTGCATTTAATGCCTTGCAAATACTGAACAGTAGTTGTGATGTATCGTAACTGTTTAGCAGTTTATCACCGTATGCTATAACTACCTGTCCAGGCAAAGATGAAAAAAAAATGTTCATACAAATATATTTTCATTTGATATGGTGACATATCCTTTCATTAGAAACCTCTTTTTCTCTTTCCCTAGAAGCCTTATATGGCAGCCTTCCCTCCAAAGCCCCATGTAATTACCAGTGTACTCAGTGAAGTGAGGTAGAATAAGTATCAGTTGTAATTGACTGGTATGTTAAAAATATTAACTGAAATCAACAGAAAATCAACAGTCTGTTGAGGCAGAGCAGCATCCTTCAGTAATGAGTTACACACTTTAAATTTGCTGTATGGCAATATGTTATTAATTGGTCATTTATAATAAATGCATACTATCAAATTTATATCACCTAGTCATATAAGTGTAATTATGCTTTCATTGTATGCATTATTAGGAGTTTAAGTTTTGTGGTTTCTATGAGTACTTGTCTCTATTGGATAAACTTTGATGTACAGTACCTGGTTTGAGCTGTACTCCCTTGGTGGTAAATCAGTGAATATTTATTTATGGTTTGATTGTTAAGCAAAGAGAATGTGCACTAGGTAAGTCTTCACGGTGATTCAAATAAGAATCTAGATGAAGAGTTCCCAGAAATAAAGTTAACTGAGATCATTTTCTCTCTTGCATCCACTCTTGTTATTATGATTAACAGTTTTCTTGAAAACATTGAAGAAATCTGTCTCAAGAAAAATGTTGAAAGATTGACCTACTGTTGTCTTCCTTCATCCCCTAGGTATTTAGCAGAGAAGATGGGATTTTTTTTTTCTTTTTTTTAGGATTTGGAGAGATTAAAGCTCTGCAGATTTTATGGGCTTGATAGCAAAGCTAAGACCTTTAAATTTAGAAGTTTAAATTTCACATGGCAGAAGACAGAAGGAATTAAACAACAAAGCGCTGTGGTCTGATTGAAAAGGAAGATAGTCTTAGCAAGTTAGCGTTGAATCAATTGCGACAGAGCAATGTTGACAAGCCTGAATATTCAAAAACATAAAACTCTCTCCAGAGTTTTACAAGTTGCATTGTGCTTGTATGCACTTGTATGCCCACTACAAGTTGCATCTTTGAAATAATAACAGGTTTCAGAGATTTACCATTTGTGTTCTAATGTTTGGACAACCAGAGTCCCTTTCAAACACATGTTATTTATTGGAAATACTTCCAGTAACTTTTTATGGAATAAATCCTGGTCAGCTTCAAGTCCTCATATTTTCTCTGTTAAGCTTCTCAGTGTAAGTATTTCTCAGTATGCTCTTTAGTTTAATCAGTGTTCCTGAAGCCCAAAAGTGCCTCCATTTCATGACAAGGTCATCGAGATTTGTAGTCCTTTGCTGTTAGCCCTGTTTCAACACTGGAATTTCCAGGCAAGGTGGAACTAAAAAGACAACAGAGAAGTTCCACTAGCTTTACAGCCAGCAAGCGATTTGTAAGGTTTTGAGTAGAATAGCATAGCACAGATAGTTCCTGTTGGAAAAGACCTACAGCAGTCACTTAGTCGAACTGCCTGACCACTTCAGACTGAGCAGAAACTAAATCATATTCTAATGCTGTTGTGCAAATGCCTCTTCAACACTGGCAGGCTTGGGACACCAAACATCTCTCTAGGAAGCCTGTCCCAGCAACTACATAGCGCTGGTTCATAGTATCAAGTCTAGTTCCAAACCAGTATATGGAGTCATTTTGTGAATTATTCACATTTGCTTATGAAGGATAATAAGACAATAGCATTTTCACTGCTTAATTCATGTCTCCTGGAGACGAAAGGAGGAGACCATGCTTATACAGAATGCTCATGAAGTCTATTAACAATGAAACTTACAACATAGGCACAAGGTGAAGCAGGTAAGGAAGAATGCAAGGAAGCACATTCAACTATCAGCTTCCAGTAAGTCTGGAGTAATAGAAAAAAATTCACTGGTAGTTTTGCAGATGACACTGGGGAAGATAACATCATGATTTTCCTATGAAAACAAGTAAGTTCTGTGTATGTAGTTTTGGGCGCCACAATGTAAGAAGCTAAAGCTATTAGAGAGCATCCAAAGGAGGGCTCTCAAGATGGTGAAGGGCCTGGAGGGAAAGCCGTGTGAGCAGTGGCTGAGGTCACTTGGTCTGTTCAGCCTGGAGAAGAGGAGACTGAGGGGAGACCTCATTGCAATCTGCAGCTTCCTCCAGAGGGGAAGAGGAGGAACAGGCACTGGTCTCTTTGGGGTGACCAGAGATAGGACTCACAAGAATGGCATGAAACTCCATCAGGGGAGGTTTAAGTTCTATACTGGGAAAAGTTGCTTCACCCAAAGGGTGTTAAGGCACTGGAACAGGCTCCCCAGGGAAGTGGTCATAGCACCAAGCCTGAAAGAATTCAAGAAGCATTAGGACAACACTCCTAGGAACATGGTATGACTCTTGGGATGTTCTGTGCAGGGTCAGGAGTTGGACTCGATGATCCTGATGGGTCCCTTCCAACTTGGGATATTCTATGATTCTGTGATACCAGGACATTCATTTATGTCTTCATGCATATACGTGTCATACAGACACTACTAATCACCACTCTGCGGTGATTAATACACTTTCTGCAGATTGTGCTATAATCTGGCCTACAGTCATATGTTTGAAATAACTGTGTGTCTCAATTTGATGTCATCATCTTTAAATGGAATTAGTTTTGTCTCTTTATGTAAAGAAATTGCACAGAACAGTTAATACTCTCCCATCTTTATTTCCTCAAATCTAAAAGCAAAACCATTCCCACAAATTCCAGATTTAGTGCATGTAACAAAGGAGTGTCCCAGATAATAATTATTTCATAACTTCTAAAATTATACATTACAAGCATTGCTGCTTCTACTTTGATTTACAATTTTGAATACATTTGTATGCCCTTGGTAGTTCTGAGATCTATCTGACCTTTAATTTTTCTGCAGAAATGTTAATCAGATTTTTGAAAATGATGCCCAACAATGTTCTCTTTCCCTGTTCTTGCCAGTTTTCTTGAACTTACCAGCTGTGCTTTGAACGTATCTTTAAGGAGTCATGGAAACCAAGACAAGAGGAAGGAGGGTGGTCTTTAGGAAGCTGTAAACAGCAGACAGATGGAATACGAGAACCTTGGGGATCATTAGAGAGACTTTGCCAATCAAGAAGTTTGGCAGTTACATCAAGATCAAGGAGATGCCTATAGCACTGTCCCAAGTTACGATGTTCAGCTCTGATACACTTAAACAGCAATTTTTTTCCAACTGCTGCCATCTTTGTATTTTTGTGTATTCAGACTGTGGTACTGTGGGACCTTGGGATGCCTTTGGAGCAGAGATATGTGATGTTCCCTACTAAATCCCTGATGTATAGGGAACAAACTTTCTGCTGGCCTTGTGTCACATATACCAAAGGGCTCAAGATATTTCAGTGTGATGAAACTTGGAAAAAAAAAAAAAAGAGAAGAGGAGCAATCGTAACAGCATGGGAGAACCCCATACCTATATCCAAACAAGAGAAACAAGAACATTAAAGGGGAGAAAAATTTAAGAAAATATTGTCCAAGAATTACAAACCATGTTTGCTCAGTGCATAGCTGCCTAACATCCTGAATTTCTTTTTTGTTGTTGTTTTGTTTGTTTGTTTGTTTTGTGTGTGTGGTATTTCCCATTTGTATGGAAATTATATTATAAATCCACAAAAAAGGTTAAAGAAGTTGCTCAGTGCCTTGTACATAGAGACAGAATTTACAAGAAAGCATACAGGACCAGATGTTTTAAGAAGCTTATTGCTGATTGACAGAAGCATGTAAGAGGAGGAGGAGGATCGTGCTGCATTTACTTCATGCTCCACCTCTGCATGTCTCTACTGTTGACACTGGTAGAGACAGAAGACTGGATTGTTTGGATCTTTCGTATGAGACAGTGTGTCTTGTCTTACGTTACTAAGCAATATATTCCCTATACTTTCACAAAAGCTGGCATTTTTTTCCAGAATCATAAACTGTGACTTTTAATGATTGGGAAGAGTAATTTGTAAATGGAAGTACTATAAAAAAGCAAAAATACTGCCTGAGATTACGTGATCCTTATTCAAGTCCAGAATGTGCCCTTGTGGTCTGTGTAGAGAGGGATTAATCTACTGTGATGTACCCACTGATGGTAAGAGAAAGAATAACTATTGAGAGAGATTTCTTGAAAACAGAAAGGTACAGCTCTGTCTGCAAACCATTCAAGATAGTTCCATGAGCTCTGGCAAAAAGCTGCATATTTCCTACAGCTTCAGTGTTTGATGAGGATTTCTTTACACTTTTAAAATTGAATGATCAGGACTTCATTAGGCCTAGTATACAAGGTATAAGGCCAAAAATACTGCGAAACCACACATCTGCTTTCCAGGCTCATTCATGTCTCTAAAGATATCAAGGTCTATTTGTTGTAGTCCTTTCTCCATTGCAGGAATGGGAGGATAAATATTGATACAGAGTGAAAACTTCTTTCTGCTTTCTCTGCTGCAAAGGCAAAATAAAATACTGACTGAGCTTCTAATCTGCCTTTGGTCAAGCAAACTCCTGCTGACTTAGTTTTGCCTGGGTAAAGGCTAGATTTGGTTATTGTACAGCCTCATTCTCTCATTTAAAAACATTTGAGCCTGAAATGGGCTCAAAAGAACAGAATAAATTACAGGAGAAGCAGAGAGTGTCTGAAAAGAAGCCTATGCCTTTCCCGCTAAAAGGAAAGACAGATATCAGCATGCACTTTAAGACTCGTGTGTTTTCTGCTGAGGGAAGATAAGACGTGGGGGAAGAGAGAGTAGAAGTTTAAATTAGAATTGATATCAGATGCAACGATTAAGTATTGACGATTTTTCAGGCTTTGGAATGGTTCCCATTTGCAGCTGCAAGGCACTGCAGCAGCTTTAGTATTTACGAGCACTTGGTGAGTACTCTGACAGGTTTATTATTTGTTGGCTTTCTCCAGCATTGCACAGTAAAAATTGTTTTCAAGGAGTGTTCAAAAGTATAGCTGGCTGCCACTGTATCAAACCCAATCAATCCGCCAATGTATTTCACATTCTTGATTGATAACTGGCTCAGCAGTTTGGCGTTTCAGGGAAGGAGTGGAAGGGGAGCAGGTCTCGACAGTCATTAATCCTTTTTCCCTGAGCCTCCCTTGGGCAGCTGCTTGTGCCATTATCCACATTTCTTACTGCTGATTTCCACAATTCCGTGGCTGCTCGAACCACCACAAATTCACTGTTGTCCCTTTCACTTACTGTAGACCTTTCATCACACCGGACTCAGCAGCCCTCCTGGGCTGACAGTGGTCAGTGGAACATCTCTCTTTTCTTTTTTAAACCTGGGCCATTAATTTGGTTTCTGACCTCAGCCTCCTTTCCTCCCCGTAAATTTATGTTGTTCCTTACTGAGCAAGAGCATGAGGGTATGAATGTACTTCCTTAAAAATATGTTTGTGTGGGTTGGGGTGAGACATGTCTTATGGTAAAGAGATTCTGTCTGTCTGCTCTTCCATGAAGCTGAATAAACTATGTTAGCTGCTGTGGAGATGGGCTATTTATTTATTTATTTGTTTGTTCATTTATTTATTTAAATGCTGCAAAATTGTGAGCAAGCTCACAGTGTACTGACTGAAATGTCAGAATTAATTAAGCCAAACTGTTTCCATCGGGGAGAAAAAATCGTCTGTCGTAATGAGGAGCAGATATCTATAATTAATTAGGACCTGGAACTTTTAGAGAGAAAGGAAAGAGAGACAGAGAGGGAAAAAAAAAACCCCACCTTTTCACATTTTTCACATTTTTCTGGTGTTGGCTTCATTGCACCAAGGGTACTGAATACTCCAGATGGGTCTAAAAAATACAGATTTGAGCTCCCCACTGAGGATTCAGGATAAAGTCTATCCGTCATTTGCCAGCAATCTGGTGTTATGTGTAGCTGTGCTGCTGGGAGCACTGTCTCATGTGTATTTACTATTATATTAAAGCACAAATGTCTCCTCCACCTGTCCTCTGAGTAATGTGTACTGGACAAATCTGTTCCACATAATCTATATTTAACTACCCTTATCTGTGAAGGCAGAGTCCATGTTAGGAAGGACTGAAATATCCAAATGAAGGGAATTAATTGTGTGAAGAAATGGAATTCAAGTGAGGAAGGCAGCGTAAAGAATTTAAAGGAGAGGAAACAGAGACAAGGAGACAAAGAATCTCACTGGGAAATTATGTAAGAGAGTCAAATATTATGAAAGAGTTGAGCACACACAGATGTCCTCCAGCATCTCTATAAATTGCAAATAAAAACCTTCCCCTGGAAACCTGTCCCCTGAAAGCTTTTACCCTTGTCAAAGGCTCCACTGAGACCACTATAATGACCATCCCTTAATCAAATTTGTGTTAACAGTTTACAGGTTTGAGGCCAGATCCTTATTTCATCTGACAAAAATACTGTGTTTTATGAGGAGAAATTAATAAAGGGCAAATAGATGAGCTGTTGGTGCATATGGACAAGAGAAGGTTTTGTATGGAGTCTGGGTGCTGCATCAACTTGGGCAAGAAACTAAAAAAAGATAATCAGCATTATGGGAGAATATTGCTTCTATAGAAAAAGTCTTGATCCTGTGCTAAGATAGAGCTTGATTCCCTGTGTCAGCAAAACATCAGACTACCTGGGAAGCGGGGAGGTTTGAGGTGAACTTATTCTAGAACCGGAATGCTGCTCCAAAAAATAGGTTTATGTTGAGGCAGTGCTAGTGGGAGAAGGGTCTGTACTTTCTTGAGCAGCCTTTGCAAGCAGTATTGCTGCAGATATTTGGGGCAGCTTGAAAGAAGCACGGTAAATTTAGCANCCCCCCTCGAATTTCTTTGTAAGCAGTGGAAAGTTTGAAGCTTGGCTTCCTATGGGTTTATATCCCAAAGTGAAACTGTTGTGTGTATCCTTTTGTATCCACGAGGGATGACCTAATTTTGTAGCCTGTCTGCCAGTAGAGGTGCTTCAGAGTTTCCATTTCTCTTGCAGGCTATTGCGCTTTACCAAATTTACAGGGATTTTAACACATTTGGGAGCCTCATCTCAACTTAATTTGAATTGGTGAAAGAAACAAAAATTGTTGGGGAACAAAGGGTGAGGAAGCTTAAAAAACTGGACTAAATTAATGTTTACATAATAATGTGCAAAAGGATCTTCTGGGGATGTCTGTCCTATTGACTGATTTCCCTCTGGTCTTTGTCTGGCATAAGCCAATATAGCAAGATGAGACCTTGTTTCTTTTTCCCCCTTAGGAAAAAGTAACACAAAAATGGAACTTGATTTTTCATATTGCCCTCCCAAACAGCCTGTCAGAATTCTGGCCAAGCTGCTCTAATACTAAAATTCCCTTGTTAGAGATTCCTTGTTCTCCAGAACAACCCTCCATTCTGAGTTCTGCTTTGCTATTAAATAGGCCATGCAGAAAGGGATGATACTGAAGACCTTGGCTGTTGCCTGGACTGCTTTAGAGAAAAAAGTAGTACACTGTAGCAGTTTGAATACATTGCAAGATTCTAAAATGGTCAGATTTAAATTAATCTGTGTCCTTCAATCATGAGTTGTATGAAAATACAGTCTTCTCAGCACATGTATACGTTACTTCCCAAATATCAGAGCTGGAGAATTGGGCTATTTTTTGGTCTATGCGCTAGTAAAGATAATGAAGAAATTAAACATTTGACTTGTCTATGAGTACCCAGTAAAAGATTCCATAGTTACTGTACATTTATTGCTAAATCTTGAGCCTTTAGCAGTGTGTTCTGAGTATGCGGATGTGTCAGAATATTCACAGCTTATTATTGCTAATAATACTGACAGGTTCATCAAACTCATCTTCTTAGAGCTAGGGCAATTTATTACAGCTTTTTAACCCAAAGGAGTTTATATAATTGATGGATTTGGGTTACATTACAGATGGAAAAAAACCTTGAGAGATTTGGTGCTCACTGCTGGAGCTGAATTTGATAGAGCTGAAGTGCCATTCATCTGGGGCTTCAACAAAACTGATAGCTCTAAGTTCTATATAACCAATTTAAATTGTTTGACTAAAGTTACATTTTCTATCTTTAATATATGACATGCTGATTAGCTCTGAGGGAGAGGGAGTGGAGAACATATAACTTAAATAAAACCTCCTAAACCAATAGAGATTCTTCCCTGAGGAATTTGTTCCTTTTTCCTTTTATTTTGAATGTTAAGTGATAATGTTTCTAACATTCAAATAGGATCATCAGAAACCAGACTCAGCATTTCCACAGTAGAGGGTCCTTTATTCTCCAAGATGAATGGAGTCTATGCTGTCATGCATTGCTATAAGCCTTTAAGAGAGCTTTGCATTAAAATAAAGGCTGGAAATTATCATGTATGGGCAACAGCTTTTATTTTAGGGTAAAATAATGCTTTCCAAAGGACAGCTGAGGAACTGAGAGGTTGAGTGGCTTGACTAAGCTCCCGCAGTAGGTCACTGGCAAAGCTGTGGCTAGGCTGTAGACTATTGGGTCTCTGGCATACGGAGTTGTGCTGTTTACAAAACCCATTTCCTTCTTTGCAGATCTGATTGTTTCCTCAGTCCAGACTATGCCTTATTACACTGGAGTATGTGGTAGAAACTAAATCCAGGCAGAAAATAACGAAGAAAAATGAACATTTGAAAGCAAAATGTAATAGCATGGAAAGATAAAGTCATATTTTCTGGTTTATTTTTCAAGTGGAGCAAATAAATTATGGTGGTGTTCCTAGCATAAAAGCAGGTTTCAAAACAAGGTGCATGGTGCTTATTGTTATTATTATTTATTAATATTATTATTTATTATTATTATTGTTGTGTTGTTGGTGTTGTTACTTTAAATAAATACATTATTTTAAGTTCAGTAAGGGACTGGAGGTGAAGAGTCAGCCAAGAGTTAGACTGAGGAGGTGGGAAGGTGATTTCAGGTGTTCTCTGGTTTTGAGGGAAGTTCAAGCAGCCAAAGGGGGTCCAGCAGAACAGAGATTGCAAAGTACATGAAGATTGAGGCAGGCCCAATCTTGTATGTAATGTAACTGCTCAGTAATGTTAAATGGTGGGAGAAAGATGCTGTTCAATGACTCTGTTTCACTAAGTTATCCTCAAGCAAGCATTCTCACATCTGCTTGCTGTTACTTTCCACTCAGAAAAAACCCCACAGATGGGACTTATAGACCATGCAGAGAAGCTATCCACACTCAGTAGTATTTTCCTTAGTTGTGAACTCAGATTCTAGATTTCTTGGAGTCTTTTCCTGAAGTATTTTATCAACTTCCTCAACCTTATAATCTAAGACATCTTGGACATCCTTTGGAAATAAGAGATTAATTGAATCTTCTGAGTTCCTCTAGTCATTCCATAAAATATAGATAAAATTTTGAGAAGTAGAGCTCTTCAAAATACTGTAAAAGGGATCCAGATAGCCAGTGCATCACTCTGAAAACATGTATCTTGCTCTATGATAGGCAATGACTGAAGAATTCTCAGATACTTTTATTTTCTTTCTTGGATATTATTTCCTAATAATTTTTTTTTTTTAGGTGACTTTGTTATGCTGAGAATTTAAAAACAGTGATGATGATGATAATGATGACAATAATAGCATTTTCACTGTGACACTAGCTCAAACTTACCTACACAAATGTTGGCAGATCTTAAGGAAAAAAATCCCAACATTAGCTTTGAAATGGTCTTGAGTGTGGTTTTTTTTTTGTTTGACACAGCGTTAGATGGCTCTCATCCAGTAGGGTGGCAGAAAGGGCTCCTCTTCTGAAGCATCCCTTCTGAAGGAGGCAGTGTGAATATGAACCTGAATGTAAGAGAGGTGATCAGTTCTGTTGGCTGATGTCACCTATAGGGGTTTACTCTGTACACATCTAAAATGGAGATGTAACAAGTATAATATATCAACTTTTTATTTTATGAATTCCATACTCGTGTCACTCTGCTGGTATGTGCATTTGCAGCTTTTTATTTTGGAATATATACAGCTTGGTGTTCTGTTCTACGTAATTTTGCCAAGAATAATTGGTAGTCAAAAGCCTTGTATTCAAATAAATCATGTATCTTGCTCTGATCATTCTTAATATAATTGTAGCTTTATTCCAAGACTGGAAACAGTTGTATATCTGTCTGAACATTCTAAGTACAGGTCTATTAACATAAGACAGGTTATCATAAAGCTTTATTTTCTAATGGAGTATAGCACTCATCTACATGAATATAACTGTACATACGTGTATATTTTTACATATAGGTATGTTAATGTTCAGGTTGAATGATCATTTGTTTCTAAAACTCACTGATTTACTATAAATATTATATTATTATCACTTTGAGGACTATGTTTCTAACATCTAGTCATTTTCCACACTCTACTTCTGTTATATTTTTTGCTCCCTTGCCTCTTCTATGTCTTGGACATAAAGTAAATGTGTCACACCATGTCTTTGACATCTGTTATGGGCAGTCTGCTATATTAAGAGGCCAGAAACCACAAATTTGTCTCATTTCCTCTTCCAGATAGAAGCAGTCCATAAAGGTGCTTTGCAGCCTGCATTGCTGCCTTGGAGCCGTCACCTGTAGTACTGCTCCTGCCACTGCTTGCTGCTCTCAGTAAAAGCTTGTGTGGCCAGCCAGGCAAGTGACAGCTGTTTGCACATCCTCACCTTGATATAATTACAAAGCCCTTTCCTTCTTCTATGTTCTTTATCCCCCTGGGTGCAGTCTGGTCTATTGTGTGACTTTTCTTTCAAAAGTCACACAGGTAATGTAAAGAGAAGCGTTTTTCGTTCAAAACAGAATTTGGTGAAGCTGTGATTCAGCACAAATGTAATGAGATGGAGGCAGACAGACTGGTATGTATTATGGAAAAGGTGCAGATTTTGTTTCTTGTTTTACCACTTTTTTTTTTTTTTGCTATTACCTTTCACAGCTGTGGTAGGTTTATGCTGCTTGTTTTGTTTTTTTTTTTTTTTTTTCCTTGTNAGCATACTTTTAGCTTTTAACTGCACCAAAGAAGTTTTTCAAGTGATGGAATGATGGTCTTGATGTTTTGACCAAATTAGATCTGAGAGTGCTGCGTTTTTCCTGTCAGTGCTCTCCTGTGGCTTCAGTTCAATATGCTATTTTCTGTTGTTTCTGAGCAAGTTCAATGGCTTTTGACCTTTTCATGCCAATTGGATTTTTTTATTGAATTAACTGTTCCTGAATCATGCTGCTTTTCAGAGAACTGTTGCCCAATATTTTTAAGTGACACGGCTGTGAAGCGGTAATTACTTCTTGCTTTGCTCCCTGTCATTTCTGTGTGTAGATATACAAATATAGAGATGGATAGTATGATTTCAATCTACTTTATGACAAGGCAATACGCTTACTAAAGAGAAGGTGTTCCATACAGATGAGGTGAACTGCAGTATAAATTGACAGATTTATTTTTTTTGCATTTTTTGACAGTACCTGGTATATAAAGATCTTGTGCTGCTTCATGGCTTACAGGGCAGGTAAAATACTACTACTTGTATAATGCACAAATGCATACACTTTCACACTCTGTGCATGGTCTTTATCATGCCTTGCTGTTGTAGAAGTCTTCTAGCTATCCAGAAAAATCTTTCTTAACCTAGGACAAAATTCGTAAGTATTGTAACTGAAGAAAAAATTCTTATTGACTTAAGTGAGCCCTAGACTGAGCCTATAAATGCAAATCTTAACCATACCTCTAAACACTAGGAATATAGTACAAAAGGATACTGTATGCAGAGCTACAGAAAAAGAACTGAAGGGTCCTTTGAAACATTTTGACAGTTGGTTTTGTTGATATTTCTTTGTCCTCTGCTATTTATATTTGTAGATGAACTTTGAGAACAATGTAAATTATTTGGTTAGCATCTTGTGACTTACCATCCATTTTGTGGGTAGCATATTTATTTCCTGGCCTCAAAATGCTATTATTTCTGGTTCCATCCATTACAACCATAGCCATGTGATCCTTGGAGAGGTCAAACCCACATTTTGGCCTTTTTCCTCCTTCAGCTCTTTTATTCAAGTTTATGGTACTGATATTTTCATTGTCTTCAGATAATGTACAGTCCTGTCGACAGAACAATGCACAGTGAATATGTTGTCTAATGTATCATTGAGCTTTTGGTTCTCTGGCTTCAGAATTAAATGCTAGGCTTTTAAAAAGTAACCTGTATTTCAAAGTCAGTGGTTTAATGAAGTCTTTAGGTAGTTACTAGTGCTCTGAAATACTGAACATTATAATACAGGGGAATTTTGTTTAACTATTAGAAAGATAACGGTATTGCCCTGGTAACTTGCTGGATAATTCTGTCTGTTACCAAGCCCATACAGCTGAGCACAGATTCTGATACAGTATGTTGATTTTTGTCTTCATCTACTTCTGTGACTTTAATTAGAATTTTGCTAAGTAAAGGACAAAAATTACGCTTGAATGACTTATGTGTATAAGGTTAAAATTGCTACTGTGACAGGAAGTATGTGATGCGGCAGGTACTGTAACAGTTCTGTTGTGCCTGCGTAAGCAACAGCAGTCAAAAAGTAGATTCTGAGCTACTGAATGTCTACACTGATGTTTACACATACGTAACATAGTTGATGCTGTAGCCTCTGGTGCTGATGCTGGTTAGTGAAAAAAATCTGTGGGCCCAACTTGCCATTGCAGGTATAATTGTTTCAGGACAGTGTGAGTTGGAACCAGACTATCAAGTTCNCAGGTACTGTAACAGTTCTGTTGTGCCTGCGTAAGCAACAGCAGTCAAAAAGTAGATTCTGAGCTACTGAATGTCTACACTGATGTTTACACATACGTAACATAGTTGATGCTGTAGCCTCTGGTGCTGATGCTGGTTAGTGAAAAAAATCTGTGGGCCCAACTTGCCATTGCAGGTATAATTGTTTCAGGACAGTGTGAGTTGGAACCAGACTATCAAGTTCTTCCTGTCTTTTCTGAATTCTTCACTGTTTTCTAATAAATGGAGCATAGTGAGGGAATTACAGTTCATCCTGCAAATTTTAAATGTCAAAATATTTTTAAGTGTGGCAAAAAAAAGAATCAGTATTTGTTAGTGTTAAACAGTTATTTCTGGTCTCTTTGGAGATACTACATATTTTATTTGTACATCACCAATATTTATCTATAGTGAAGACCTGTGCTGTGATCTATGGTATGACTTCAATTTTTACCTGCATACCATGTTTTTATGTAGCCATGTATTTGTCTCTCAGTTCCCTCTCCTTCATAAACAATATAAGAAATTTGTATTAGAAGATACCAGAATACAGTAAAAAGGAGAACACAGAAAACATGCTGGTCATGTTAGTCTCGGATGGGTGTCATTCCTATATGCTCTGCAGTTGGCCCAGTTCATCCATAGTGTACATTTTGAAGAACAACTTAAATGCTTGTTCTGGCTTCTCGTTTGAGGAAGCCATTGGTTATGTGGGCTTGAAAGGGTACAAAAGAAGCTCAGGTAATAATCATATGTGAAAAACATTTTTAGCATGTTTTAAGCATTGGGGAAGAAGTGGTGTAAACAGAAGTGCTCCATCTCAAGATGTCTGCTAATATGAATGAGGAGTATGCTGTTGGGCACTAGATAAGGATGTGCAGAAGAGATAAAGCAAGTATGAGAGTAATCTCTCTATAAACAACTGATTCACAGCAGGACCTCTCTTTTTCTGAATCACTGGAAGACACCATTGCTGAACAGTCTGCTTCATCTGCTGCCCTTTAAATCAAATGAATCCCCCATGCTACAACCTTTTGTGAGAGAATTTGAGTAATGAGCAGGAAGTGAGAGTTGAACTCTGGTTACTTAATGCAGAAGGAGATGAAAAAGATAATTTATACCAACTCTGGAGAATGAAGAGGAACATTCAGCAGCTTTCAAGAGACGTATCCATAGAAGCAGCTTCAAATTTAGGAGTGCAGGCAGCCTTGGCATTCTTACAGAGCAACTTGCCACTGTACCCTCTGCTAATGAACTTGGCAGTCTGTCTCCAGGGTAATATTGGACAGTTCAGCCTGACAGCTAGAGAAGTGTTGTAGAAAATAATACACAAGCCTGAGTCCCATGTTAAAAATTGCAAGACATTTAAAACATTGATATCTAATTACTGCAGTCCATAAGCAATGAATCTCTGCAACTAACCTATTTCAGATAACTTAATACTTTGCTTTTCCTGTCAACCTCATCTTTAACGTTTAAATTCACATTTCAATTTATATCTTGCAAACCAGCTATGAAATGGAGGTCACTGGGTTAGAATAATTTAAAGAGAGGACAACAGAGGGACAATTAAACTCCAAGCATAAGTTCCAGCACAGCAGAGGTAGTAGGGCAGCCAAAAATCTGGGACAGATCCTTGAAAATAGTTATGGTCGGAATGTTCATGAGTGAAGTCTGGCATTGATATGGAAAGTATATTTTGCATACTGTTTTCTAGTCTTATTAACTGACTTAGAGGCTCTTGTTTGACAATGAAGGTGACTGACATGAATATGAATGCGAATATGTCCTCATCTAAGGACATGAATGCATCTGCACATGATGTGATTGGAAGTGGTCATGGTGCTGAACAAGAGGAAATGACCCTGCAATGGCAAAAAGCTTTAGGCTACTCCACATTTATGTCCAATGCAATAACAGGTATACGATCTACTGCTATTTGTTTAAGATTAACAGTGTTGGAGACCAAGTAAAAAGTTAAAAGAAAGGAAATTCTGAGGATATATGAGAAGCTGGTCCAAGGAACCAGTTTTCTGATTTGTTGAAAGGGAAGCGAAAACTGATCATAATACTATAATAGGCATAAGAGATGCAGTTGTATGATGCATTTCAGGTTCCTGCCAAATGTTGATCTAAAGGCAAAACTATCACTTGCAGAATCTTTTATGAATGCTTTTAAAACATTGGTCTTGCCAGCACTGCTTCCACCTATGGGTTAACACAAGCCCGTCATTCGGAAGTCGCTTGATGGGATTGAGTTTAACCTGGCATGACTCACATGCTTTGGCTTTCAGAAGGCTGTTTTAGTGAATTCTGTGGTGGATTCATTGGTAGTGGCTTATTTACACTAAAGAGAGTAGTTCCAAGAGGGAAAAAGCCACACATTAAGATGCATATATATTCATACTGTAGGCATATGCAGAAAATTTCAATAGTACAGTGTGCTTTATGAGTGGTGTCTAAGTGTCTGGAGGAGTAATGAAATGATCTGTTATTCTAGTTTTAAAAAGACTAAAGTTCTGTTCATGCGCCTGATACGGTGTAGGCGTAAATAAAGTAGGTTTTCAACATTGTTCTCTCAAATTAAGGAGGTGGCAAAGATAAATTAATCTCTGTGTTCTGTCAAGAAGCTCATGCTTACTCTTTTCATGCCTGCTGTGTACAAGGACTGTGACACAGGCTGACAAAGGCCTATGTCTTTGGAGCTATAAAAATGGTATCATTCGACTGTTTTCTACAAGAAAATAGCAAAAATATCTTAAAGAATCAGTCAGACTAACCGTTTAAAAAATTAACATAGTTCAAGTTTTGGGTTTCATGTATGCCAGGCATTTTACTGAGAGTCTGGTGGGACTTCCACTGGTTGACTCCAGTTCTACCCCAATATTAATTAAATGGGAAGGCAAGCCATGATATCAAAACAGACAGAAAACAACAAATAATACCAGTTTCGGGCCAGCATTGTAACTGAAGCTATTCTGGCCATGTACATGTGCTCCCCTGAGCATCCACTGCTCGTTTGCCTGGACTAAGACCTTTACGGTCAAGAACAGGACCTCTTCCACTTCTGTGCAGGGGAGTGGGAGCACGGTCGCTCTCTCAGGGAGCAATTACAGATGCCAGATTATTACAGTGTGTGGATGGCAACCCACTGAAGTAAAATGTCTATTTTATAAGTTGGACCAATGCAGTCTTTTGAATGAGCTGCCCTGATGAACACCTTTCAGAGCTGTGGCAAAAGTAAACCTTTATGGTTTTGACATCTCCATGGAAACACTAAACAGAATATTATAACTAGTGTAAGAACACTAAACAGAATATTATAAATGTAGGATGCTATAGGTAACTCTATAAAGCCAAGACTGAGAGGTCTTAGCAGAATGGAGAATAAGAAGGAAAATTAGTAGAGCAAAAGAGTGTGCATTATCTTTGATTGGAAGGGTAAGACTGCAGGGGTGGGTTGAATATGTGTCAGTAGCTTACAAAGTCTTGTAAGAGCATTGGAACAAGATGCAAAAAAGCCTCTGTATGCTGACAAGTCCAATAACGACCTAGTCAACAAATGGTTAATTGTTTGGGTTGTTGAGATAAAGTGATGCAAATGTTTGGCTTATGAAATGATAGAGGAATTATTCTTCATTGATAGGAAAAACATTAGAAGGAAATTCACAGCACTGACTGTATCTTCTTAAATTTTATGTTACTGCTCAGTACAATGGTTCCTAAATCTTGCCAGATGATGTGTAACAAAATATGTCTGACTGATAAATAAGGTTTCCAAAGCTAATATACAGATTTACTCAGTCTCTGTAGGGAGATACTCTGTAGCAAAGAAAGTGAAAGAAATATTTTGTCCTGGTAACAAAGACAAAATACTTTATAAAATATGTGTGGGGTGAGCTTAGTTATCCTCTTCACTTATAAGCAGTTTCTATTAAAGATGAAAAAATGATTTCTTCTTAGCTGTGACATTCTTTGTTAAACTGTCCCAAAATGCTAGTTGATAATAATTTCTGTATTAGCTCTTTATTTCCTCTTAGCTTAGTGGTCACTATTGCAATTGTACTTCTGTCTGAAAAAATAATGTAGAAGTATTTTTCAGCAGTTGGTGAGTTGGAATATAGTTTAGGATGCTTTGGGATCTTCCTAGTGAAATTTAGTATGCACATTAAATACATAAAAATAAAAGTTATAAGAAGTATCCACTTAAACATAAACCTGCTCATACTACTGGTATGCATCTCTATATGCAAGTTTGAATCCTTACAAGTTATCATTGGAAATGTAGTTGATCTAGTGGAGAATGGAAATACAAGGTATCTAGACTACAGCTTCTGTGAGGTATGGAATCAGTCCAGGTAAAGACAGTGCAAGTGATCTTATAGATCAAAAGAGAACTTTTAAATAAATTTCTCTGAGGAGAAACAAACAGATACTGAGTTTGAGTTTGCTTAATAATTAATGTGAAAGATAAAACATAAGAACATGGACATCTCTTTTACAAGGGAAACCTTCAAGGAACTCTAGCTGTATGTTATTGAAAAATGAGCTTCCGTGGACTTTTAATGATATTTAGTTAAAAAGCATCAAGAGAAGGATCTTTTCTAATTCTTACATAACTAATGTCTGCAGCATGGAAAAAGAAAATTAATGACAAAAAATTTTTGATTTTGTTCCATGAAAATGACTGGTCCACTTGATTAACATACAGTTTTTGGTGACAAAAATTATGAGAATGCTGTATGCAAACCAACTTGTTTTGTCTGCAATATTAGTAGACTGCTTGTCAAATATGCTGCAATTTATTAATAATTACATTATTAAAGCAATGCAGTACAAAAGAGTCAATTAATAATAAAGTACTAACAGTAGTGCCATGTCAGACAGCTCTTTGTGTTCAAGATTCTGAAGGGAGATTGTCGCTGGTGTTATACAAAGAGTAGGTAACTGGAAATCTTTAATGACATTTGCTTTTCCTGTTTTAAATGTTTTCAGATTTGCCAATGTAATCATTACCAATTTCACAGCAAATCAATATTTTTCAGTGCAATGAATCAGAGTGCCTGTCAGCAGCTGAAATCCTGTTTTGCATCCTCTAACTTTTCTTATCTGTTTTTCAATTCATCTCCATTGCTGCCTTTATGCTGTTGCTTGTCCTTAAAAGAATTTCCCATGTGCCTTTTTTTTAGTTCTTTTATTCTTGTCTTTAAAAGCCTACTTGTCCATATTCTGTCATTTATAGCAGATCAGTCACAACAAATGATTGGCACCATAGCCGAGTTTGGCACAGACAGAGACTTTTCAGCTAGCATCATGATTCTCAGCTGCAGTGCTTTTTAAAATAAATTTGGTATCAGACAGCAGATGGGTTTGCTGTCAAGGAGCTAGATCTAGTTAATAGGTTTTTTAAGTTTTTTGATACAGCAGGTTTATTGGAGGACATGACAGTTTTCTAAGGCATGCTTGCAACTCGTACACTCCAGAGCTATGGGGGTAATTACATCTTGGACTTCATGAATTACTGAGTAGGGGTAACAGAAAGGGGAAATATCTGAATATAGGAGAAGTTGCAGCTGGTGCAGCTCAGGATTAGTTAGTTATTTCCAGGATGTGTAGCAGACTTAAGCATTTGAGGCACAGGAAAACCAGTGCCATAGCTATCTTGCTGCAATGCTGAAGACAAAATTTTTAAGCATTTTTCTATTCTTGTGCAGTGGTTTTTCCACAATGGCCAATATTCTTCATAGCTTATAGTCTCAAGACTAACAGCACTCAGCAAGCAGTGAATAGTAGGTGCTATTGTGCTCCATGCTTGAACAACCTGATAGCGTTATCAGTCACTAACCTTTTAGGAAACGGAATACTATCGCAAGATCATGTACATGACTGAATCCAAACACAGCTTCTAACAAAGAAGTTGTCCAGATCAAATTTGAATGTTTAGACAATAACTTGTTTTAAACAAATCACTTAGGAAATTTGGCTCCAAACTGGTCTGACGTTTCTTTGGTCACAGGATGCATCCTAAGAGCAACTCTGAATGACTAATTAGTCATTCAGCAACTTTGTTGACTAATTCACATTTGATTGTTGTTTCTTAATTCTTTGAGCAAAGATGCTCGACTGTATCATTGCTGTAAGCTAGCCTTGATATAAAAGGTAAGTAAAGATCCTCTGGTAATGTTCCCCGTTTCTAATTTCCACTGTTAACACATTTCTACTTTTTGTGTTATGGGACAGATCACAAAGCAATTTTGGTGTGGATCGGCAGGAGGCTGCTGGTGCTGCTGGCTCTCTGCGGTCTGGTGCCCATCCTGTTGTCCCCAGTGCAGGAAAACGGCAGCTTAGAGAGAGAAGTCCCATAGAGGGGGACTGCCAGGGCAGCCTCAGCTACCATGGCAAGACAAGGCTATGGTGAAGAGGCCAGAGACAGACCGAGCCTCTTGGTGCCACAGTGGGGACTTCAGGTACTTAAAGTGAAACAAATCCATTGCTTGAAGAAAATATACATGTTCAGAAATATATTTTGCATTTTCTGGTTTGCATGTAGCGTGATCCTGGGTTTGTAATCATATGATGCAGACTTTTTTATTTATAGGTGATTACGTTTTCATGCTATATATATTTTATTTGATTGTATTTTCATGTTGGTAGTCATATGGATTATGAAGTGTTTCTAATAGAAGAAATTTTATTATTGTCTTAGTATTTTCTTTTCAAAAAAGGGGTGAATATTTTCACATCTTGAGTAAGAAAATGGTATTTTTTACACAAAAAATAGCACTTAGTGTTCGGGGATATTTACCTGACATTGTGCATAGCCATGGTGCATATGCACTGCATCTCTTAGGAGGTACTCAGTTCATGCCCTGCAGCAGATCCATAGCAGCGCCTTTCAGGAATTGTCGATGTCGAGTCTGCCTTCTTGGTTTCGTCATTTAGAGATAGCTGATGTTGCTCAGCCCCAGGAAAGTCTGTGCATCATGGGAAAGTGAGCTAAACTGAGACAAGAGAGAATCAGAGGTAATCACTCTTTCCTTAGGAGAACATGGGGTATATTCCAAAATGAAACATTTAGATTTAAGATTGGTTGACATATGTGTCTAATATGACAGATTTTGTTTCAAAGTTCATAATTTTATTTATTTCATTTAAAATATCAATGCAACCATAGTTTGTATGGAAAAATATTTGCCTTTATATTTTTAACTAGTTCTAACAAAATTATTTCTTCTAAACAGCTACATTTCCTACATACTAATGTGAGTAAAAAAAAAATAAGGATTTATGAAAAAATTACTAAATAGTGTGAATACAGTATTGTGAAAAGCAGAAACACTGCAAAAAAGAATAAACCAGACATAAGAGCTATTTTTTCAGTGGTATTTTAAGAAAATCCCCAAGTGTGGATACCTCAGCACTTATCTGGAGACCAACAATGAATATCAGTTAGGATTCACAGTCACAGGCATTTTGGAGAGCCAATGTAGGTGAGAGCGAACAGACATACCTCTCTAGAAGTATGATGTGGCAGCCTGCAGGAGTTTCTTATTTTAACATTTAACTGAGGTACTACTGCAGCAAAATAGACATAACATACACAGAGCTCAGAACTAGTTGCAGTGGCTGTATGGAGACATAGCCTACATAGAGTTCTTCACATCACCATTTTCTGGGAAATATTATATACTGGAAAAATTCTCTAAACCAAGTATCCTGTCTTTTAATACTGGCAAGGCTTGTGGCTTTTTAGGCTCTGTTTTCTTGGTGTTTCCCTTTAAGAGCAACATCTCCCTTTGAAGTGGGCTGACATCCATCACAAAAACTTCTCCTGTCAATGTCATACCAGTTTTAATTTCAAGTGGCTGAAATCCTGATCCCCTAATAGAATAGTTACCACATGGATGAGCAGATGCTGACAGAGGGAGCATCTGACACTTTATAAATGAATGCCATCCAAGCAAAACATCAGCAGCATTGGATATGTTTAGGTAGTTAAACATCTACAGAGGTGACTTGTTTGCAAATCGTTAAGATTAAAAGCTTGTTAATTGTCAGAGAACCTTGGCATACACATGACCACTCTGAGTCTGGACCTCCTTGGGATTGTGTGTTAACATCAGAGATGTGTATTCCCAAACACTTTTGGCAAGGTAAACTCCCTGTTATGTTAACACAATGGATCTAGGCACTACTCCATCATCAGAACACATGCTGTGAAAATCTCAGCCTAGACACCTCTAATTGCCAGGAGGTAGTTTCAGTAGGTTCAGGTCTCCATGTTTATACCACCATGTTCTAGAAAAAAGGGATAGTGGAAGTGCCCCCTCTATGCAAGACACTGCAATAAACCTTCCTGAGAAATAGAAATACTTGCTATAAAACAAACTTTATGTTATGGAAGTAAACATTTGGAAAGTTTGTATGTAGGTTGTGTTTCCTGATTGCATTATTCTGTCTCTCTCTCCCCCTAGACCAACACAATTATTTCTAAACTGTTACAGACGTCTGGAGACCCCTCACACCTCTTCCTGAGTGAGCTGTGACAGACCCCACATAATATATTCCTGTTCAGAGTAGGGAAAATAATGGCTGTGGGCAGAAATCAGATCTGAGGCTTTTAGATGAGGGCTCTGGCACTGAGGTAAAACAGAAGGCATTGCAGATTTCTGTTTCTAATAAGTACTGAGTAAAAGTTGAAGACAAACCAAACTTGAACAGGAATAATTAACCCAGGAAATTCTCAGTGGGAAGATGGTACACTGACTAATGTGTGAGCAAGCTTTGTAAATAAAAGGCTTTAAAACTGCCCGAGGTTGACTATAAAGAGTGAGGCATTGCTTTTTTTCAGAGGAAACCAATTTGCTAAGGGTTGCTTCATGAGGTTGAAGGGGTGCTTCTTTTAGGTTACACATCACAAATTAGAGTTGCCATTTGAGAAATAGAAGGTGTATTGATAGTAAACAGGTGGCTGCTGTTCCAAGGAGATTTGTTTAGTACCGTTTTATGATTGAGCTGATGCTGTGACACATTAAGTGGAACTTGTCACTCTCCCATCTGGTCTACACAACTGCTGGAGGCGGAACCCATTTAGGAAGTTGTACATTTCTTGCAGCTGTTCCTGAATGTTTCATAAATAACTAACAGAAAGCACTGATTCATTTGGCTTTATTAAACCTATCTTAGGGGAATCATGTCATTGTTCATGGAGAAAATTGTTCACATTGCATGGCATTTAAGGGACTTGTTACCAAATTACAGTGCTTTACAGCCTTACTTAGTGCTAATGGGAAAATTGTGAAGTACAGATCAGAACTTCTTTTGGCCTGATTATAATTTATCTGAATGACTGCTCTTGATAAAGAGTCCTTCATGCAAAGTAAAATGCTTTTTGCCTGTGGAACCCAATGGTGTCTTGTTTTTATCCCCCTGTGGATGCAGTTTATCCTTGGGTCTTATCTGGAAGAAGCAGTTGTTTCAGAATGCTGTGTTCACTTCATACATCATTTAAACTGGTTTTGTTATTGATGAATTGCTTTTTTAATTCACAGATGAAAGTGAACATTATAAACAAGGCATTCCCATATTAGCTTTTCAGTGCTTTGCCCAATGGGCAATTTAATGCGACATCAAACGCGATAATAGCTGAATGACAAAAAGAACCTTTCCCATGCTTGTTGGCTTCTAATAGCTTGATTTCATTTTTAATAGGCTGTTAATCTTCAGCTAGTGTTTTGCTCTGTATCAAACATTTTGCTGCAGTAAGCTGGGTTGTTTGTCTACTTTAGGTTTGTGTTGTGTTCAGTTAACACTCCCTTTGGAAGGCATTTGGTGCACATAAAATGCCTGAGATTGACTTTGCAGTAGGAAATTTTGACTCCCCTTGACAAAACTTTCCTATCTGTCATGATGTGACAGACTAATAAAACCACTCATGTGCTAAGTTATAATGATATCTAATATGTTGACAATAAAAGAGTATCACCTACTGAATTCAAAGTAAGCAGTGTGCTGCATAGAAAAAGAGAGACACCATTGGGTGTAAAGGAGGTCTTAAAATGTATTGCTGTCTGGCTTAGGGAAAAAAATTAGATACACTGAGCTGTATGACCTGAAGGAGACACACTTATTTCAGGTACAGTTACTGTCCAACTAGCCTGTTACATCCACAGTATGTACGTAAAGGCTGTAAAAACCAGGAAAAGCTTTGTGAAATTCATGCAGATTCTTTTTCTAGATGAAGGAAGAATGTCACTGATAGGTTTGTGTCATGTTAAAAGATAGAATTTTTATTTTTTACTGGTCTGGAGTCTGATTTATTTTGGATACTCACTTGGTATCTTTAGATGCTAAGCTCAATGTCCTCTCAGAACTGTCACTAGATAGAGATGCCTAAGTTTGAACAAGCTTCTATTCTGTGATGTCTCAGTATTTTCTTGACTTGACAAGTGACTGTCAAAGGGATAGGGCAAGTTTTTCAGTACCTCCCGTGCTGCCCAATGAGAATCATCCAAGCATCTGGAAATCTTGTTTGGTGTGCCGGTGGGTAATGTCCTGTTACTTCCTCATCAGGTGCTGCTCTTCGTACTTCCAAGGATTATTTCAGAGTTTCCTTTGAAAAGTAGGAAAGGTTCCTATAGACTACAGAGAGAGACACCTGCTGACTTACTGGGCCCACTCAACTGCATAACTGACAATCATAAACTGATCAATTCCCCTATGAAAAGCACATATTTGGGGGAAAAAACCCAGCTGGTGTCAGAAAACTGCTCCAAAACATCTCCTGTCCTCACCTTCCGTTGATGCATAATTTCAAGCCCACAGTTATTAAATAATACCTTATACCTGTTTGTGTCCTCAGGTGGAATAATTCCTTCTCCTGCCTGGTACCTACCTAGTTAGCGTTTAGTAATCAATTAATTTGCCTTGTCTCAGGCTTTCATAGCGAAACATGTGAAGTGATCCTCAGCCTGCTGGTCATCTGAAATGGGAAGGTCACAGAAGCTGAGAACTGTTTTGCATTTCAGATCTGTGATCAGTGTTGTATGAATTCATTATATTGCTTTGGACCAAAGCTGAAAGCAGGAACCAAGATTACAGATGTTTCTCCAATATATATCTGTATGGCTGAGGTCTTCCATAACCATACTGTTCCTTGCAGTATTCGTTTCTCTGACACTGTTACAACAATATCTGCTGCTGGATGACTGTAGGAGACCTCTACCTCTGCTGGGATGGACTGTCCCTTATATTCTTAAAGTTTTGTAAAATAAATAAATTAATCTTGACGCATGCTAGCTCAATTTTGTTCCAATTGAAGCGCTCCATTCCGTGTTTCCTGTACCTTTTCTTCCTAAGTAACATACCTCCATTCCAGTCCGCTTGTGTTTTTGCTGTCACTGCTTAGTTATCTTTCAGTTGGGCATCGGTAACATTTCTGTTTTGTTATTATCTTTTCATTGTATAGAAAAACTTCACATTTCTTTCAAAGCTATGGCATATTACTGAACCAGATTAGTTAGAATATTTGTTTCAGCTCACTTGCCTAGTATTACTGTATTTTTTATCCCTTGTTTTTCACCTCTAACATTTCTTTATTCAGTGTTGAATCTCTATTTGCCGTGTCTTCTTCTACTATATTTAAAACATGTGATTATCAGAGTTACTTCCACATTTTCTCTTCTTTATAAGTATAATAACTCTTCTCTCTTAACTCTTATACTCTTATCTCATTATATTCCTACCTTTCAACATGTCTCAACATGCAAGAAAAATTTAAATATCTTCCTCTGGATCTCATTAATTAGTGTTCTCTTCTAAAAGTATTTACACAGAAGACAAGATTTCCTTGTCTTTCTGTTGTGTGGTGGGTCTGTTGATAAGAGAAATCTACTTTGCTGTGTATGAAGATTAATTTTACACATTGACTTTGCAAAGAGGCTACATAAAAGTAGTTACTATTTTTCCTGATGAAATCTTAAGGGACCTTAAAACCTTGTCTTCTTGCGTAGGTTATCTAATGAAAATAGTAAATTTTACAGAAAAATCATACACCTCAATTTCTGTACACACAGTCAGTTTGAACAGGCTATCATCAGTATCAGAAATAGCAGTTGTTTTTTCCTACTTCTTAGTTCACAAACTGGTATAATTTGATAGGTCCCTAAGTTTTGTGATGAATGGACTAAGTGTAATGATGAAAGTGCAGGTATTTAGTCTTTCTTTGGCATTGAGTTAATTCCAGAATTCCCATGTCAAACTGCAAGATTTTGCTTCTACTTGGGGCCATTTTAGACTTCACTTTAAATCATGTATGGCATTTCAATTGGTCATAAAGAGTAATAGTTTTCCTTGCCAAAGCATCTTTCAATCAAATCTGAAAAAGATAGAGGGCTTTGAAATGGAAAAATGCAGAGCTGATTTACAGATGCTTAAAAAAACACTTATCATAGGCTGAATGAAATCTGCAGTACAGAGACATACATGTTCTCCAGAACATATTAATCACTGATAATTCCTGCTTTATCTTTTTGGAATATTTCCTTGCAAAAGTGCAGCTCAATCAATAATTGGTATCTGTTTGAGGCCCAGGCTAAGTATGGTTTTTACGCGTGCTCTGACCGAACGTGTCAGGAACGATTATCATTAGTTTTGTGTGTAGTTCCCATAATGTTGCCTGTGTGTGGGAACAGAGCTTAGCAAATGGCTTTCCATAACACCTTTTGAAAAAGAAGCTGAACCTGTGCATGTTCCCTTATAATCCTTCTCTTACTAGGTAGTTTGTGTATAATTTACAAAATTATTGTTTTGTCTGCTTGCATTTCGCAAGTGGTCATCTGTTTTGATTTCATTGATTTCTGTTAGATTTAGTCTTCATTCTGCTGTTTAATTACTGTCCTAATGAATGTTCTCTTGCTCTTTTCTCACTCATTTTCTGTTTTTTTTTTCTGATTGTTTTGATGGGCAATAAATGACGAGTCAGATTTTAATTCAATTACTGACTTTGTATGCAAAGGATAATCACATCTATAAATATAGATGTACTTTGATTCCCATCTGATGGATCTGCAATTCTATGTTACTTAGGGTTTGCTTAGCCAGTTTTGGGTTTATCCTCATTTTCAATATTTTACAACGTGCAAGTATACACAATACGATGAAAAATTTAGTATGTGGAAACAAAAATGAAAAAAAGAAACATGTCCTTCCATGTGCTCTCCAATTAAATGGATCCCACCTAAATATTATCTAAAATGCTGTGTAGAAAGCTATTTTTTAAATGGAAGATATTGCCGTTTTATATGATATCACGTTCTCCCAAAATATAACATACGAAAGCATTTCATTTATTTAAGTGAGGTAAGCAACCTGTCTTTGCCATGCTAACCTTACAGATTTCAAGGACTATGATTCTTCTCATTAAAATATATTTGCTTTGCATTGGTTGAATGAAAAAAAAATGGATTCATTAGTAGAAGCATGGCATCACGAATAAAACCTGGCTTAAAACCATTAAATATAAACAAAAAGTCTAAATCTTTGACATTCTTCTGAGAGTAGAAGACTGTCAAAGAGATGTTTTAAAATATTTTTCTGCAGACATAAAAAATTGAAACTTTTAATTAAGAAGACAATTATTACATTTTCACTTTATTCACATGCCAAGATTTCAGAAATGATTCCACAAGACCGGATCTTTAAAAAAATAGAGCCAGTTTCCATTCTAAAAGGCTATATACTTCTAAAAATTTTCTGCCACAGTATATCTTAACAAAGTACGAAAATAAGGATGAGAATGGGCAGGGCAACAAGAACTTGGGCAATTCTTTTCACTAGTCAGCTATACTAATTACCTTTGAAACTACGTGGAATCTGTACAGCCAAACTTTCATTTGGATACAGATTTTTCTTGATTACTCAGTCTCTTTATTATCTCACTTATGGATGAAAATACTGCTAAATAGAGGTGTAGGGAAATTACATTGGTTGGTTGTTCCATTTGCTCCCATATTTTGATTGCTGCCATGGGCTGGTCCCACCTTTGTCCATAGCTCTCTGGTGCTGTTCCATGTCTACTTTTCCACAGTACTGTTTCCTAGGTAAATATGACTGGCAGTAAAAGTATACTGTGTAACATTTGACCCCAACTAGACAAAGAGCCTAAAGGCATAAAGGTGTAATTTCAGCATAGTTGACACATCTCACTCTGCTGAGGGTCATACCCCAAAGGTGCAGATACCTCTGGGTTGAAGTGGATAGACTCACTTGAGCTTTCAAGTGCCATGCAGAAAAAGACACCCTGGATGCTGGAGTGTGGTGGTGCTGTCACAGACTTGTATAACATTTCATTGAGATCTGTACCTCCAAAACCTGTTGAGCTATTGTAGATTTGTCACAAAATCAGTCATGCTTAATACTTTAGCATTGCTGAAAGGCTTGCTGAGGCTGTACAGACACCATCTCAGAGTATGTGTACTTTCCTCTGGGGGAAGTGAGCTGTAATGCACTGGTTATATATTTGTGTACATAACATTGCAAATGCTGTGCTGTTGATCAAGCCCATCTTGATATAGGGGAATCTATCTCACAATATGGCCTGCATTTTGGTCTGTGACCAGCGATGTTTTGCTGTCTTTTTTGTGAGGAAAGTTGCTGAGACTATATTTATATCTCCTTTCCATTTACAGGAGCCTGGGATTTATTCATATAGCCAGGCAGTAAATGTGAATTAGGAATTTCAATGTCCTTGTTCCTCTGTAGATATCAATAGGACTGTTTCTGGTTAATGCTGGTGAGAGTACCATCAAATTTTAGACCTTTACTGTACTCTCCTAAAACCAGTTTTTCAGTTATTAAATGTGGTCAGACTTTTTAAGGTAAAGTATGTTATTCAGGGACAAAAAAAAAACCCCACAAACAGAAAAAAACAAAACCAAAAAAAACCCCAAAAAACCCAAATCGAATTAAAAAAATTCCCAAATGGTATTGTTTAAAAGTCCTGTAGTACTGATCATTTTTAGTTGACTAAAAATATATATGAAATCTAAAGTTAGTTTTCTAAGTTGCCAATTCTTTCATTCTTAGTAGTACGAGAAGGAAATATTTTATGCTCAAGATTTTGGAAAAGAAGTGTAGATAGTAGTGACAGACCTGCTTTGTTCTAGCCTCGGTGCCTAGTTGTCACTGCTGGCTTAAGTGTCAAGGTAGAAAGTACAATTTCATTTTTGTGATGAAGCCTGTAATATCAGGCAAAAAAATCAAATCCAGTTGCTTGCCGTATAATCCTGAAGGAGAAGCTCTCAAGTTATAACACAGTTTCAGTTAAAGCAGCATTTCTTATCAGTGGCACAGCTATTGGTAAAATGCCTGATCTTGCATTAAAGGCATTCCAGAAAGAGAATCAAGGTAGCTCAGCTGTTTTCTCTCAAGCTGTGTGGATGAATACTGTGAGCTGGAATCTGATCTTTCTTGTACCAATATAGCTCTGGGTCACTTGTCAGTTTTTTTTGGGAGAGCTATCTTGATTTGACTGCAATCACATGCTGGTGTCCCCAGCTGCTCTATCTCAGGATTTCCCTTGTTCAAGTGGCTTTCACTAGTGGATATTGATGACTTTCTCTGGGTCCTAATTTTGTTCCTAGACCTCTTTATAAAAAGATTGTATCCTATCCAATTACACTTTGCAGACTACTCTAACTGGGGTAGGAGTGTTGATCTGGAGACAAGGAGGATAGGCTGGATTCATGGGCTGAGACCAACAGTATGAGCCTCAATGAGGCAAAGTGTTGGATCCAGCACTTGGGTCACAACAAGCCCCTGCAGCCCTACAGGCTGGGGGTAGCGTGGCTGGAAAGCTGCCCAGCAGAAAAGGACCTGGGTTGCTGATGACAGTGGCTGAATATAAGCCAGCTGTGCCCAGGTGGCCAAGAAGGCCAATGGCTTCCTGGCCTGTATCAAAACCAAAGTTGTCAGCAGGACTAGAGAATGGATTGTCCCTCTGTGCTTGGCACTGGTGAGGCCACACCTCGAGTGCTGTGTTCAGTTCTGTGCCGCTCACTGCAAGAAAGGCACTGAGATTCTGGAGGGTGTCCAGAGAAGGGCAATGGACTTGGTGAAGGATCTGGAGAATCAGGATTAATTTAATTTATTACCAATTAAAATCAGAGCAGGATAATGAGAAATAAACCAAATCTTGAAAACACTTTCCTGCTCCTTCCCAGCTCTACCTCCTCCTGCTCAGCAGTGTAGAAACACAGACAGTGAGGGCTGTGGTCAGTTCATCACAGGTTGTTTCTCTCGCAGTGTCCTCCAGGGAGAGGAGTCCTTCCCCTACTCCAGCGTGGGGGTCCTCCCACNTGTACTTCCATGGCCTGCAGGGGCACAGTTGCTTCACCATGTTCTGCACCAGGAACTGCAGGGGAATCTCAGCTCTGGTGCCTGATGGACCTTCTTTCCCTTTTTTCTCACTGTCCTTGGTGTCTACAGAGTTGTTCCTCTTACATATTCTCAGTCCTTTCTTCCCTGGATGCTAAATTACTTCTGTACAAAAACTTTTTTTTTTTCTTCTTTTTTTTTCTTAAATATGTTATAACAGAGGCATTACCACCATCTCTGATGGGCTCAGTCTTGGCCAGTGGTGGATCCGTTTTGGAGTTGTCTGGAGCTCTGTTGGACATGGGGGAAACTTCTGGGAGCTTCTCACAGACGCCACCCTTGTGGCCCCCCCTTGTAAAGATCTGGTTTAAACCTAGAAGAGCAAAGAAAAGTAGGTCTCTGTATATAAAACATAAGGAACTGAGAAGGTTCAAAATATTATTAATACCAAAAACGAGATTAAAACCGAATGAAGTTAGAGGTTGGTGCCAAAAAATTGATGTATTTTATTTAATAGTAAAAGAGACAAAGAGAAAGAAAGAGAAAAAGAAAGAAAGAAAGAGCTAGAGAAAGAAATGTGTGTGGGGGTGTGGGGGGACAGGGAGAGAGTGACAGG